>PVJN01027266.1:0-28293 GCA_004026805.1 Lasiurus borealis
AATAAAATTAGGCTTGAAATACATCTTGACTTTATTGGTCAATTGATATTCAAACAGCAATTTTTCTTAGTTTAGGAAATGCAATCACACATTTTAAAGCTTTTTTTAACCATAGATGGTTGTATATAGTAGAGGAGAGTTCAGGTTTTATTCTCATCTGTAAAATGTAAATAAGATCTACTTTCATGGGATTATTTTAAAGATAAAATTATAAAATCCATGGTAATGGTTTTGCATAATATCTTGACACAGTGATTAAAAATGTTAGTTATTACCCTGGCTATTAATATATAACATTATTAAGTCATTGAACCTGCTTTTACTTATTTAAAAAGTACTTCATCTTCTTATAACCACACATTGTCTATATCATAAATACATTCAAATACCTTTACCAAAGTAAATTCTCACCTTCGTTTTGTTCAAATTCGTCTAAAACCTTGTCCAGGTTGTAAGCTTCTGCTTGAAAGTAATTCTCCATCGGTGAGGAAACACCGCTTGAGACTTGTTTAAATCTAGAGAGATAAAATTTATATTACATTTTCAATTGTTAACATATAATTTATAAAAGAACAATTGATACAAAAGGTCCCTCTTTGGGATTTTTTACACAACTGCCTCCAAAACATCCCTTCTTACCCAAATAATTCTAAATCTTTCAGCTTAGCTTACTTTCACAGGGAGGTCTTCCCTGAATCCCTATAAAAGGTGATCTCCCTTTATAATCTCTAAATTTTATAATCTCCAATTTTTCCTTTATAATATTTATAACAATCTATAAATACACCCTTATGTGACTATTTTATTAATGTCAATCTTTCCCACAAGACTGTAAAAACCATAAACACTTGACTGTGCTCACAAAATGATTAGCACAGATACTAATGTAGTATCTTTTCAATACATACCTCTGAAATAAGTGAACAGTGTATACACAGCTGGCCAGTAAGTTGTATTAAACTTCAATTATAATTAATTCAGGCAAGCATCAAAAATAGATGTTAAAACCTTTGGTAAATGGTTATTAGGGAAGAAACTATTCAGTGTCTCAAGGTATCATTCCACAGATGACTTATTCATTACACAGGAGAAAATATATGTTTACCATGAAAAAATATGGTAATCACTACCTTAACCAAATTATCAAATATTACCAATAGTTTAACAAGTTGACATTACGCACCTCCTGATGTGATGCAATCAGAAGTTTAAAACTTCACCTACAAGTATTCTTGCCAAAAATGTTTAACTTGAATTGAATCAGGAAGAAACAGACAAATCTAGAATCTACCCTATAACTATCCTAAACTCTTCAAAAAATTCAGTGTTATAGAATATAAGATCATTCTAAATTAAAAGAAAATAAAGATATCACTGACTAGATCCTGAATAAAACATGCACAAGCCAAAACCGGTTTGGCTCAGTTGATAGAGCGTTGACCTGTGGACTGAAAGGTCCCGGGTTTGATTCCGGTCAGGGGCATGTATCTTGGTTGTGGGCATGTCCCCCTTGGGGGGTGTACAGGAGGCAGCTGATTGATGTTTCTCTTCATAGATGTTTCTCTCTATCCTCTCCCTTCCTCTCTGTAAAAAAATCAATAAAAAATGCACATTATTTATAAACAAAGCAAAACATAACATTTATGGGATAAGCAGGGGAATTGGAACCATACATTTGGTATAGTGAATTAACCATCATTTTCTTGAATGTTATAACTGTATTTTGACTTTGTAAGAGAATGCGCTTACTCTTAGGAAATGCCTGCTAAACTACTTAAGAGAGACATGTTGTACTATCTGTAATTAACCTTGGAATGATTGAGAGAGAAAAAAGTATTAGAGTGTGAATGTGGGGGTGAGAAAGGGAAGTGAGGGGGAGAATCCAAGATGGCGGCATAGATAAACACCTACACTGCTGCCTCGCACAACAATTTCAAAACATCAGAAAGATCATACACTTGACCAAGTAGGATTTATCCCAGGATTGCAAGGATGGTACAATATCCGAAAATCAATAAATATGATATATCACATAAACTAACTGAGAGGTAAAAATCACATACATAGTCATATCAATTGATGCAAAAAAGCATTTGACAAAATCCAACACCCTTTCTTGATAAAAAAATCTCTCAGCAAGGTGGGAATTGAAGGATCATATCTCAACATCATAAAATCCATATACGACATACCCACAGCTAACATCATACTCAATGGGCAAAAACTAAAACTACTTCCTCTAAGAACAGGAAGAAGGAAGGGATGCCCACTCTCACCACTCCTGTTTGACATATTACTGGAAGTATTAGCCATTGGAATCAGACAAGAAGAAGAAATAAAAGGCATCCAAATTGGAAAAGAAGAAGTAAAGCTGTCCTTATTTGCAGATGACATGATATTGTATATAAAAACCCAAAAGACTCCATCAAAAAAACTAATGGACTTAATAAATGAATTTGGCAAAGTAGCAGGATACAAAATTAACACCAATAAATCTATGGCATTTTTATACACTAATAGTGAACTTACAGAAAGAAAGTCTAAAAACGCAGTCCCATTTACCATTGCACCAAAAACTTAAGATACCTAGGAATAAACTTAACTAAGAAGGTAAAAGAGCTATACGCAGAAAACTATAGGACACTGAAAAAAGAGATAGAGGAAGACATAAACAGATGGAAGAGCATACCATGCTCATGGATTGGGAGAATCAACATCATCAAAATGTCCATCCTACCCAAAGCAATCGATAGATTCAATGCACCCCCTATTAAAATAACAATGGCATATTTCACAAACCTAGAAAGAACTCTCCAAAGAGTTATCTGGAATAAAAAAAGACCCGAATAGCCACAGTAATCCTGAGAAAGAAGAATAAATTTGGTGGTATCTCAATACCGGATTTCAAGCTGTATTACAAAGCCACTGTTCTCAAAACTGCCTGGTACTGGCACAAGAACACACATAGAGACCAATGGAACAGAATAGAGAATCCAGATATCAACCCAAATCATTATGCTCAAGTAATATTTGACAAAGGAGGCATGAACATACAATGGAGTCATGACAGTCTCTTCAATAAATAGTGTTGGGAAAATTGGACAGATACATGCAAAAAAAATGAAACTAGACCACCAACTTACACCAAATACAAAAATAAACTCAAAATGGATACAGGACTTAAACATAAGACAGGAAACCATAAAAATACTGGAGGAATCCACAAGCAGCAAAATCTCAGACATATGCCGAAGTAACTTGAACTTCATTGATATTGCTCCTAGGGCAATGGAAGCTAAAGAGAAAATAAACAAACGGGACTACATCAAAATTAAAAGCTTTTGCACAGCAAAAGAACCATCAACAAAACAACAAGAAAGACCATTGTATGGGAGAACGTATTTGCAAATGTTATCACTGATAAAGGTTTAATCTCCAAAAACTACAGGCAATTTATGCAATTTAATAAAAGGAAAATAAATAATCCAATAAAAAAAATGGGCCAAGTACCTAAACAGAATCTTTTCAAAAGAAGACAGAAGGCCAAGAGACACATGAAAACATGCTCAAAGTCACTAATTATCCAAGAGATGCAAACCAAAACGACAATGCGATACTATCTCACACCTGTCAGAATGGCAATCATCAACAAACGACAAGTGATGATGAGGAATGGGGAGAAAAAGGAACCCTCATGCACTGCTGGTGGGAATGCAAGACTGGTGCAGCCATTGTGGAGAACAGTATGGAGTTTCCTCAAAAAAACTAAAAATGGAACTGCCATTTGACCAAGTAATTCCAGTCCTAGAATATATCCTAAGAAACTAGAAACACCCATCAGAAAGGATATATTCATCCCTATGTTCAAAGCAGCACAATTCACAATAGTTAAGATTTGGAAACAGTCTTGGTCCCATCAGCAGATGACTGGATCAGAAAACTATTGTACATCTACACAATGGAGTACTATGCTGCCATAAAAAAAGAAGGAATTCTTACCATTTGCAGCAACCTGGTTGGAACTGGAGAGCATTATGCTAAGTGAAATAAGCCAGTCAATGAAAGAAAAATGCCACATGATCTCACTCCTTCATGGATAATAAAGAACATTATAAACTGATAAATTAAATCATAGATACAGAGGCAGTAAAGCATCAAACAGACTGTCAAAGTACAGCGGGAAGTTCAGGGAGACGTGGGGAGGATAAGAGATCAACCAAAGGACTTGTATGCATGCATATAAGCATAACCAATGGACACAAGACACTGGGGGATTAGGGTATGCATGGGAATAGAGGGGGCAATGGGAAGATATGTACACATGTAATACTTTAATTAAAAAATTAAAAAAAAAAGAAAATGGGAAATGACTGTTAATGGATACAGATTTCTCTTGGGATAATGAAAATATGGAATTAGACAGTGGGGATAACTGCACAACTCTGTAAGTATTAATAAAACAATGAACTATACCCTTTTAAAGGCTGAGTTTTATGGTATGTGAATTATATTTCAATTTTAAAAAAAGAAGATCCTGCCAAAGCCGGTTTGGCTTGGTGGATAGAGTGTTGGCCTGCAGAGTGAAGGGTCCCATGTTCGATTCTGGTCAAGGGCATGTACCTTGGTTGCGGGCACATCCTCAGTGGGGGGTGTGCAAGAGGCAGCTGATCAATGTTTCTCTCTCATCGATGTTTCTGGCTCTCTATTCCTCTCCCTTCCTCTCTGTACAAAAACAATAAAATATATATATTTTAAAAATAAAATAAATAAAAATAAAAAAAGAAGATCCTTGAATATTTATCTTCTGTACTGGAAAGCAAAGAAGTGCTCCCAAAAATGATTGAGACATATTAAAAGGACACAGAGACCAGCCTGAAGGAGCTCTGAAGCTCTGATAGGCCAAATCATAGACATATGAGCATCAAAATAAATAATGATAGCAATGGATTACAACCCTTTAAATATAAAAGGAAAGCATGAGTCTTTACAAAATGAATGAATAAATCCCAACTGTGATGAGAAACAGGATATCTACATAATTTCAAAGTTCCTCTCCACAAAAGTACTTACCAAAGAAGCCCTAATTGTTTTGGCTCAGTGGATAGAGCATCAGCCTGTGGACTAAAAGTTCCCAGGTTCAATTCCGGTCAAGGGCATGTACCTTGGTTATAGGCACATCCCCAGTAGGTAGTGTGCAGGAGGCAGCTGATCAATGTTTCTCTTTATAAATGTTTTTAACTCTCTATCCCTCTTCCTTCCTCTTTGTAAAAAAAAAAATCAATAAAACATATATTTTTAAAAATTTTTTAAAAAAAGAAGAGTCACTTCAGAGACAAAGCCTGGCAGAGATACTACTTTACACAAGTGATCAAAGTGAACATGTATCTATATATATCTATAGATAGATAGATAGATAGATAGATAGATAGATAGATAGATAGATAGATAGATAGATGAAAGGCTAATATGCAGTGTCCCCTCGGGAGTTTGACCAAGGAACAGGATGATGTACACTGACCACCAGCGGGCGGTGTGGAACAATGGCAGGCGACCAGCAGCAGTGTAAGGTGCTGAGGGAGTGAGGCAAAAAGGAGGAGGGGAGGCAGGAAACCTGATCAGCCCTAATTGCCAGCCAGGCCTAAGGACCCTACTCATGCACAAATTTCGTGCAGTGGGCCTCTAGTATATATATATAAAAAGTCAGTGTCCGTGATGACCCGTGACAACCAAACAACCGGTCACCGTGAGGTGCACTGAGCACCTCACAGTCTCTCCTCCCCCACAGCAGCAGCAGGAGTAGCAGCAGCAGTGGCGGCAATGGCAGCCATGAGCAGCCCCAAAAGGGCAGAGTGTTCCATCAGTTGCTGGCCCAGTGCACACACACGGAGGCAAAGTCACCAGCACCTGATTTCCTGCAGGCCTGAGCTTCTGAGCAGCTGGGGATAAGCTGGTGATCTGAATGGCCTGGCAGCCCCAGGTCAGAGATGAAGTTTGGCTTGGGGACTGGCAAATGGGCAGAAGATGGCCCTGATTGCAAGAGGCTAGGCCCTAGGGACCCTAACTGCACAATTTCATGTGCTGGGCCTCTAGTTATCAATAATAGAAATTGTGCTCCCTAATGAACTGCAATGAAAAGGACATAGCAATGTTGATAATGAGGGAGGCTATGTGTGTGGGATGGGGCGTGGGTAACAAGGAGTAGGGATAGGAATATTTGGGGAACAGCCTGTACCTTCTGCTCAATTTTGCTATGAACCTAAAACTGCTCTTAAAAAATAAAGGTTATTAATTAAAAACAAAAATGGCACCACTTTTGTGATATTCCCACCAAAAATTCATTACCTGAACCTAATCATGAGGAAATAGCAGGCAAACCAAAATTGAAGGATATTCTACAATAACTGGTTTGTAATTTTTAAGTGTCAAGGTCAAAAAAATCAAATACCACAGAATTATTTCAGAATAAAGGAGACTAAAAAGACATGACAACTAAATGTAACACGTGATTTTAAACTAGATCCTCTTTACATAAAGAATAATATTTGTACAACTAGGGAAACTTGAATAAGGTCTGAGAATTAGGCGGTGGTAATGCATCAGTTAATCCCCTGACTTTGATGGCTGTACTGTCCTTGTTTGCAGGAAACAGTTTCAAGGGTGATATAGCATGCAGCTAGCAACTCACTCAAATGGTTCCGAGAAAAAAAGTTTTTTGTAATGTACTTGCACCTTTTCTATAAACCTGAGTTCATTTTTAAATTATTTAAAATGCACCAAAAGTGCCTATCATATTTTTAATTTCCAGAGCACTTTCTTTTTCTTTTTATGACATCTTGATCTTATTTCATGGATATAATTACTTCTCTTACCTCTCTGATGTAATTACCTACAGTTTTGTTTTTGTTTTCAAACTTTTTTCTGTTTCCAATATCATTTCCTTCAAGTTCCTCTTTTGTACTTTGGTGTTTTGGTCTTTGTCTTTCACACTGGACCATTACCCAGATGCCCATCTATTGAACAAATGAAGTACTAAAAGCCAATTGCAAAGTTCTGCATGTGTGGCTTTTCAACTAGAAGGCTTCCAATCAATGAGTGGTAAACACAATTATTTCACTCAAAGACCTCAAAATGTCAGTATACAAAATTCTTTCTTTGGACTCCAGAGAAGACTCATAATCAGGGGGTGCATGCAGAGCTGTAATACCAGAAAATCACCTTCTGAAAGAGCAGAGGAAAGAGTGAGGGGAAAAATCTTAATTGTCAATATATAGGATTTCCTTTAATCCCCACTTTCACTATGGTGCCTCATCCCTGATCTCTGCAAGCCTCTTCAGTTTAATTTTCCAAAGAAAAACCTGTGGTCTCCTGAGGACTTGGGAGAGGGGCAGGCTTATCACTGCATAAACTGTGCCTCTCAAAAAATTTAAATCTATGTCAGGATTCTTTACCTGCCTCTTTATAAAATACCCAACTCCTTTTAAAAACAAGTCACTAAATAATATATATGCACATCTCAAAAAGAAATGTAATATCTTAATTTTCAGTAATTTCTTCCTGAGGATCTCTTCATTTGTCTTTGGGCTTGTAGACTCCTTTTATTATTATTATTATTATTATTATTATTATTATTATTATTCTGTTGTCCAGAGAACTTTTAAACAGTCTCCTGAATCTGTCTTTTACAGCACTGATCTGACTGCCTTTCTGGCTCCTTCACTGGTACTTCCCCTCTATGCCATATACTAATTGCAATAAATGTGTACATATATGCATCAAACATTATTGAGGATCTACTAAGTACCAAGCACTGTCCTAGTCATTAGGTTACAATGACAAATAAAACAATGTCCTTGGCCTAAAAGTGCCTAATGTTTCATAGAGGAGATGGACAAATGAATTTAAAAGATTAAAAAAACATTGTGGTATATACTAATAGACATGTATGCACTGGTGCTATGGAGTCAAAGAAAAGGTGAATCCAAACTGTGAAGGTGTATAATTTTGGGTAAGGTAGACTATAGTAATAAATATAATAATATTATTATTGCTGATTATTTACTATTTTTTATTATTATTATTGACCATCTTTGCAGTGGATGAAAACTTCCTAAAGAAGTGGCACCTGAAGAATAAAATTTCATCACATGAAAGCAGAAAAGGGCACTCCTCTCTCATACTCCCATGTGAGAAGGTTAGGGGACAAGAAATACCTTGCTAACTGTATGCCCAGAAGTTTTGATGAGGAAGACACTACTGATAAATGCCTTTGCTCTACTCTCAACTGAATAGAAAAGGAGCTCAACCTCCTGTCACACAGTGTTAGACCCCGCCTCTATCCTCAAAGCATACATGGAAAACCAGAAACTCAGCCAGAATACACAAAATTACTAATTAGTGAATAATGCATATCCTCAAAGCATACATGGAAAACCAGAAACTCAGCCAGAATATACAAAATCACTAATTAGTGAATAATGCAATCAGTTTTGGAAACCAATCTCATCTATATACTTTTTGCCCCACCACCATTTTTTACCCCTTAAATAATCAAATATGACTTTTAGTCCAGAAAAAAGCCAATGATTCCTGCTCTAAAGAACTATTAAAATACTTCCAAATTTCTTTTCTTTTACAAATAAGTGTAGATGTATTTAGTTATTATTAGTTGGTTTTAGAGAAAGAAGGGAACGAGTATAAGAGAGAAACATCAATTTGTGATTTGTTGTTACACTTCATTTTTTTAATCCTCGTCCAAGTATATTTTTTCCCACTGATTTTTTTTTTTTTTTTTAGTGAGAGTGGAGGGGAGGAGGAAAGAAGGGATGGAATTCGAGAGAGAAAGAAACATCGATGTGAGAGAGACACTTCAATCAGGCATTCCTTCCCCGAGTAGGGCAATTAAACCCGCATCCAAGACACATGCCCTTGACTTCAGCCATTGGGCTGACATTCTAACCACTGAGTAAAACAGGTCAGGATGCTGTTTCTCTTTATTTATGCATTCATTGGAGAATTCTTCTATATGCCCTGATGGGTTTCAAATCCACAACCTTGGCAAACTGGGATGACGGCTCTAACCAACTGAGCTACCCAGCCAGGGCACTACTTCCAATGTTCTTAAAAGTATTGCTCTTCATAAGTAGTCTAAAAATGCAAAGTAATGTAATTAAATCTATATTTCTGATTCCCTGTCCCGAAATTAGCTTTAATTGAACTCTTGCATGTTGAATAAGAAATATAAATGGCACTAACTGGGTAGGTTACTATTATTTGCTCTTAACAATATTGCTTAAATCCATGTTCTTCTTCATAGTGAAATTACTATGTATGCTCAAGGTCGAAATTGACTCTAAAAACACTGATAGAGAACTTAGCATTTTTGACATAATTCAACAGTAATTTAAAAATATCCTTTTGTTCTGAATTTAAGTAAAATTTTTCTTAAAACTACACTCCTGATCTAAAAAGAGCCAATGTTATTAATGAAGCACTCAGCATATATACATAAGCATTATTTTCTATAAGTCTAGTTGTTTTCTTAAGTTCAAGCTCTAAGAGAAATACAAACATTGATTTTCTTACCTTTTTCCCCTTACACATGTGATAAGAAACAGACTTCCTTATGCTTAATCATGATGCTTGCTGCACTGCCAGCCAGTTCTGCTGATTCAGTATGTTCTGTTTGATCCTAAAGAAAAAACACATTGCTCATTACATATGCAAAAGCAAGAAGCTGTAATTTTCTTCATATAAACCTATCATAGCCAGACAAATAAAAGCTATGGGGCTTAAACAATAAATTACAATTACATCTACAGATTCGAAGATGTGGCTGGCCAGCATGAAATGTAATGCAGCAGCAAACATATTTTATTGTCTAAAAAGGCCAACAGGTAAATATTAAAATGAACAATTAACACTTTTTGCACACTTATTTTCAATATAATACAGCCTGAAACATCAAGGCAGGCCCTTTCTACCCAATGCCTTTTAATTATATTAATTCATAATAATACCATTGATTTATGTTATAATAGGCTCCCCAAGAATCCAAAGCTAACAAACCTGTTGCTTCACAAGAAAGTCCTTGTTAGTGTGACTTTTTTCTACCTATACAGAACTCTTAAAATGAAATTCAAAGGCTGCTAAGATCTTTATTGTCAAACAACTGTTTTCCTCCTAATGGAGTCTCTTATGATCCCAGTACTCTTCTGTTTAGTAGTAATGGATCTATTAACGCAATTTTAATATATACTATCAGGTGTATGCAAAAGCCAAAATTTTCTCAGATGTTATTGCCCTCTTCTCAATGTATGACAAGATCCATGAAGTTATAATCCAACAAATGCCTCTATAACTGCTCAGAGATAATTCAAAATTCTTTAAGAGCTTAATTTAGCCTTGAATAAGATTAGTGGTTGAAACTAATTACAATAAAACTAAGAATATCATATTAGCAGTATAAAATGTCTATCATATAGTCATAGAATTTTCAAGATATGAACATATATTAGAGATGACCTAATGGACATCATTTAATTTTAAAAATAAAATGAGGCACTAAAAGAAATTTGTTGATATTATTACATTATTCCATTATCTGATGTGAAAATTAAGTGCTCATTAAAAAATAAGAATAAGAAAAAGGCCCAAAACTCCAGAAACCAATAAAACAATGTGGAACGAAAATCACTGTTATAAGATTTTTATATCTTGAGAACTTGAAAAAAAATATGTATAGGCTACAGATTCTATATAAGAGCTGCTGATGCTAAAAAAAAAAAAAGACTTGCATTTATCAAGAAGAACTTAATCATATCAAGTATGAAAGGGACAAAGTCAAATGAGAATGAGGTAAAGTAAGGTCCTCCTCTCTAATACCTAGCTAATTGAAGTATTTTGTTTTGTTTTTAACAAAAAAAAAATTAATTCTATAGATTCAAATTCAAATCTGGTATGTGTGTGAGATAAGTCCAATAACACTGTGTAACTATCCCAAAGATCATAGGTTTTTCTTCTGGAATCATATTTCTTTGACCATCTAGTCTCAGTTGGCAAAGCCTCAATCCTGGTTAAGTCATACTGTCTAAAAGTACCTACTGCCCACATTCCCCCAAACAGCTTAAATGTGACTGAATAAAAAAGAAAAAAAAAATCATAGATGGTGACGGGTCTCAACTTTACAATTATGAATTCACATTACATCTTCCTTAGTCCATCTACTTTCAACCCTGTAACTGATGTCCACCTTCTGGTATGCCTGGAATGTCTATCTCACCACTGGACTGTAAGAGTTCATGGAGAACAAGGGCTATGTCTTCCTTCCCTGTAATCCACGATATACCAAATAATGCTCAATAAATCTTCATGAAGAAATAAATTGTATGAAATTAATGAAGTCATATTTAAGTAATCAGCTTCATGATAAAGATTTCTTCTTCCCTAAGAAATATTTGTGAATGTGTGTCACAGGTGAGAGGGACTGCAAGCAAATGCAAGAGTGAATCAAAAAAATGAAGAAAATCTCTAGTGGAAGAGAAAAAAGTGATAAGGATTTAAATAGTTGCAAAATTTTATCACAGGCCCTTAGACATAATAACTACTCTTTTAGATATTTATCTTAAAGTATTCGGATAAACAGAAAAGATGCAGAATAAGTTACTGTTAGATTGATGTTTAAAATAGTAAAATATTAGGAAAAATCAAAACAGCAAATAAAAGGAGTAATTTACAAAATGGCACAAAAGGTAAGACTCCATATTTGTGGAGAAACTTACAAGTCTTAAAAAATAAACACCCAAATATAATGGAGAATCTCTCAACAGGATTTGGGTGATTTACACGTTTTCAGGCCTCTATAAACCTAATTTTTCTTAGGATAAATGTATGTTATTTGTTAATAAAAGGAAAGAGAATTGAAGATATGTGAATTTCAATGAATAAAAACCCCAACTACTTAAATATTTACTTTCAAATATAAAAACTGAAAAAGAAAAGAAACAGAAAAAAACAAGGATTTTTTAAAAATCTTAACTTGAGGGTTTTTTTAAATTGACTTTTAGAGCGAAGGGCAGGGAGAGAGAAAGAAGGAGAAAGGGAGAAACATCAATCAGTTATTTCCCATACACACCCTGCAGTTTAGGAATGGAACCAGCCACCTTTCTGGGAACGGAACAATGCTCCAACCAGCTGAGCCACCAGGCCAGGGTGGAAAAACAAGGATTTTAAAAAATTATTTCCCTTGGATATGTAACAGAAGATTAAATTTTTAATTATAATGTGGAAAAAGAAAAAGAATTGCCTAGAATTAAGATACCAAAAATTTATTTAAAAAATAAACATATAAGGAATGATGATACAAATAAAACTGATGTTTAAATTATAAGATGCAACCCTGGCTGGGTAGTTCAGTTGGTTACAGCATCGTCCCGATATGCCAAAGTTGTGGATTCAACCCCATCAGGGCACATACAAGAATCAACCAATGAATGCATAAGTAAGTGGAACAACAAATCAATGTTTCTCTCTATATATAAAAAGCAATAGATTTTTTTAAATTTAAAATATAAAATGCAAACAATTTATAGCAATCTTTGATATGGACATGTTTATAACAGAAGAGATTTATGAAGGCAATAATTTCCGAAATCCTGGCCATAGGTTAAAAAAAGAAAGAAAAAATGAGGAGGGTAAATTAAAAAATGTTCTCAATTAAGTATCGTTTCCTATCTTGGTGCTAATTAATACTATTCACCACAGAACAGCATCTGCTGAGTAACCGAAGTACTTAATAACATTTCCACCAGGAAGTCTGGCAAGGAATTAAACTCAACAGGTACAAAACTGCATTCAATATTCCGAAGTCCTCTTTCTTGGTTCTCTATCCTAGTCTGGGCAGGGCTCTCCAAGTAGGTGTAGCAGATTCTATTCCCAAAGATGCTGCTACAATATCTCCCATCCTATAGAAATTTCTTACAAGAGTGGTGAAATCTATATCCACTTCCTCCAAACCTGGGCAGACCATTACTATCTCACCTAATAGGCCAAAACAGGAGGGAGACTACAGTAACTTCTCAGGACACTCATTCTTAAAGTCCAGTTATAATACCAGACAAACTACATGGAAAGGACAGATGTAATTGATTTGGCCCATGAACCTCACACATGTAAATTAGAAAGCTTCAAGATGACTGACTCCATCCCCAGTCCCTGTCTGACTACAACTAGATGAAGACCCCTAGGAGAGAACCATCTATTTGGGCCCAGTCAATACCCAGAATCAGAAGAGATACTGTATTTTTCCATGTATAAGACACCCCTGACTTTTCCAACCCAAAATTAAGAAATCGGTATTTTAAATAAAAAACAACACATTTTTAAACTGGTTGTAATGTTTATATAGCAGTACTATAATATTATGCAGCATATCATTTTATTCATCCTCTGTTTGCATCACTGCTCTCTTCTTCATCATTATTAGTTCCAGACATATTAATTTCTTCAACTTCTATTATAACACTGCTGTCTTCTAAGTCACTGTCTATATATGTGAGATCATCCTCATAATGTGGTAGCACTTTCTGAGCTAACTTTGTGTTCTCATGACCAACTCTTCTTGCCTCATGAAATTGAAGCACCATTTTGCCTTTCCTATAAAATCCTATCTAATAGCTGAAACCAGTATGGCTCAGTGGATAGAGCGTCGGCCTGCAGACTGAAAGGTCCCAGGTTCAATTCCGGTCAAGGGCATGTACCTTGGTTGTGGGCATATCCCCAGTGGGGGTCATGCAGGAGGCGGCTGATCGATGTCTCTCTCTCTCATTGATGTTTCTAACTGTCTATCCCTCGTCCTTCCTCTCTATAAAAAATCAGTAAAATATACTTTTAAAAAAAATCCTATCTAATAAAAGAGTAATATGCAAATTGACCATCACTGCAACACACAAGATGGCCGCCCCCATGTGGAACAAGATGGCCACCACAAGATGGCCAGGAGCAAAAGGCAATTGGGGGGGACCAGGCCAGCAGGGGAGGGCAGTTGGGAGGGACCAGGCTTGCAAGGGAGGGCAGTTAGGGGCGATCAGGCCCGCAGGGGAGGGAAGTTAGGGGGGATTGGGTTGGCAGAGGAGGGCAGTTGAGGGGGACCCAAACCTGCAGAGGAAGGCAGTTGGGGGGGGACCAGGTCTGCAGGGGAGGGCAGTTGGGAGTGGCCAGGCCTGCAGGGGAGGGCAGGTGGGGGCAACTGGGCTGGCAAGGGAGGTCAGTTAGGGGCAACCAGGCTGGCAGGGGGTCATCAGGCTGGCAGACAGAAGTGGTTAGGGGCAATCAGGCAGGCAGGCAAGCAGTTGGGAGCCAGCAGTCCTGGATTGTGAGAGGGCAGTCGGATATCCCTCAAGGGGTCCCAGACTGGAGAGAGTACAGGCTGGGCTGAGAAACACACAACCCGATGCACGAACTTCGTGCACTGGACCTCTAGTCAACACTTGCAAACATTCTTGCCTGACATTGAATAAACTTGGCTGATACACATAAGCCACTCTGGCGCTGCTCCATAATCCAAGTCTTAAGTATCTGCTCCAAATTTGCCCATTTTGCTGGTTTTCCTTTAAGGCCTTCTTTTTTTAGCATGTTTTCTCCACTGTCTAATCATACACTCAGTGGGAAGAGGTCCAATTTGTCTCTCTGTAACTCTATTTCCATGCTCTTTTGCATAGCTGATTACATTCAGTTTGAATTTTGCAGAGTAAGACAATTACTCACCAATATTTATCTTTTTATTTTTTGACATTTTTATGGACTCAGAATGCTCTGGTACCCGTTGCATCTGTGGCACTCTCCATCTCCATCTCTAATTACAGCATCAGCTAACATCAGTAACAATAAGGCCCCTTGTTTGACAAGGAATGGGCAGCTACACACCCTCGAGGCTCCCTCCTCTTCTGAATTCCATGTATAAGATGCCCCTCAATTTTCAGTCTAACAATTTTAGAAAAAAAAATAGCATCTTATACACAGAAAAATATAGTAATTATTTGAAGCTACTATGTTTTGGTGTAGTTTATCATACAGCAATAGATATATGTAACAGTAGGTTTGTAATTTGTTACCCTTCAACCCAATCGTATATAAATATTCTAAAGAAAAGAGTTAGAGCCCTGCCCAGTGTGGCTCAATGGTTGGAGTGTTAGCCCACTCAATGAAGAGTCGTGGTTCAATTGCCGACCTCTCTCACATCATATCTCTCTCCTCTCCTTCCCTCCCTCTATTCCTTCCACTCTCTCTAAAAATTAATGGGAAAAATACCCTCAGGTGAGGATTAACAGGGAAGGGAAGGGAAGGGAAGGGAAGGGAAGGGAAGGGGAGAAGGGGAGAAGGGGAGAAGGGGAGAAGGGGAGAAGGGGAAGGGAGGAAGGGAGGGAAAGAGGGGAGGTAAAGGGAGGGAAGGAGGGGAGTAAAGTTGAGGGAAGGAGGAGAAGAAAGGGGAGGGGAGGGGAGGGGAAGAAAAGAAGAGAAAAGGATTAGAACCATAAAAGGGATAGGCAAAAACAGAGACTGAATGATGATAACCTCTCCTCTATAGAGTGGGCTCAATAAAACAACCCTCGGGCTTCTTAGAGTAGAGTTTAGGAAACACCTCATTATTTAAGCAAGAAGCTGGGGTGAGGGAGGGGGTGTTACCCTCTTCTATAGTAGTTTATCAAAGTTTTCCTCTAAATAACAAACAATACTCTACTAATAAGTAAAAAGTTCTGATAATTGAATTCTTTACCTTTTTTTCCTCCATATTATTAACTTTCCAGAACCATTTTAGTACTCCTTATAAATTGGCACCCTAGGAACTCATTTAAGCTAGCCAGATTTTTAATAAATCTATGCATCATTATCCATCTGGCTTACCAACCCAAAACCTTAAGTGCCATTTTAGATACTACCTCTACTTCTCCCCACTTGTACATTTAACCTAACACCACATCTTGTCAATCTTACCTTTTGAGTCTCCACTCTCTCCATTCCCATTGCCATATCCCACACCACCACCATCTTTCTGTTGCCCAAATTTTTGCAAGAATCCGAACTAGTCTCCCTGTCCCACACCCATTTTGTAGTCATCTAGCCTAGTCTCTAAACATATATAAAATAAATCTGATTATTTTATTTTATACTTAACACCATTCAATAGTATCCCTTTACCCTTAGAATAAAGTCCATACCTCTATATGGTTTCTGCTTACCTCTCTAGTAGGATACCTCTCTATTTCTCTAATTTTTGCTCTATGCATGGTAAACGTGATCAACAGAACTTTCAATTCTCAATCTTGCTCATCCCATTTTTCAAAACAAGCTTTCATACTGATATGGGCTACAATATGAATAAACTTTGAAAACATTATGCTAAGTGAAGGAAGCCAGTCACAAAAGACCACATAGTGTATGGTTATATTTATATGAAGTGTTCAGAAAAAGAAATAGAAAGTAGATTCATAGTTGCCAATGGTTAGGAAGAAGAGGGAATAAGGGGAGTGAATGCTAAATGAGTATGGGGGCTTCTTTTGGGGTTAATGAGAATGTTCTGTAATTAGACAGCAGTGATGGTTACACAACTCTATAAATATACTGCAAACTAAATGTATACTTAAAAACAGTGAAATTTTATGGTAAGTTATATCTCAATAAAACTGTTATAAAAACAAAATAAAGCATCCCTTCACTCATTATTATTTAGTTCTAGAATACTCTGCCCCTGACACTATTTCCTGACTAATTCTCACTTATCCTCCTTCTCATACCCTAAACATAACATCTTCCAGGAAGCCCTTCTAATCTAGGTCTAGAATAGATGTCAATTCTTCTTAAATTATCTTTTACTTCCTTTATCATAGCACTTATCAATTGAATTATAATTTTTTTAACTACCTGTCTCTTCCTTCTAGGCTATTGAGACTTTTCAGACTGCTTCTGTCTTACTTACCATTACATCCCTAGTATACAGCATAATGTTTGGCAAAGAGTAAGTGCTCATAACCACTTATAACACCAAGTAAAATAACTAGAGGGTTTACCTTCACAGCACTTTGTCCTAGGAAATTTTTCCATACAAAGGAATTCCAAGAATTGTGCTGAGACTAAGACTCTAATGTATTTACTATTTCAAAGTTTGTTAATATAACATAAAATTATTTGTTTGCATACTGAAGAACAGTTCAAACTTAAACCATGTTTTGTCAAGGCTTTCTATCCATAATCACAACTCTTCAGACAGCTCCTATTAGTTTGATGACTTACTTTTAAAGAAAGAAAAAAAAAGTGTGATTCAAGAGTATCAATGAATACAACAATGGAATATCTAGCAAAACTGAATTCCAAATCAACCATAACCAACATGTAATAGACCTGCCCCTGTGATGTCTAATCCAAATGAATACCTCTTATGAGCAGTCAGTGGAGCTGGGTGAAAGAGCACTGGTGCAGGACTCTGGCAAGCCCAGGTTGGAATTCATGCTGTAGCATTTAACAGCATTGCTGCTTTGAACAAGCTATTTATCCTTTCTAAATCTCAGTTTCTTTATATTATATATGAAAACTATACTTTTCACGATAGTTTTAATGATGAAGAAGAATGTGTTTATATATAAAGTGCCTCACTTAAATTTGATACATAAGAGCTCAATAAATGGTAGCTATTGTTATTGTCAAAAGCAATTTGTGTGGAAGAATTAAAAGAGAAAGGCAGAGTGATTTATATATCAGGACCTTAATATATCAGGACCTTTGGTCTTAACAATGAAAAGAAATACAGGAACAAAAAAGTAACCTAACTGTTCAACTCTCTGAAGAGGCTTAAGTACATTTGATCCTAAAATAAAACCTTTTACATATGAACACTCTCAACTCACAGTGGCAGAAAGAAAGAAATGAGATAATCTTTGAAAAGAGCTTTATTCCTGCAAATCAAGACCAAAGTACATTAAGAGAGCAGGATCTGGGAAGTTGACATTGTTGCTATCCCACATTCACACAGGGCTTCAATTTCCGGGGTATCAATCTGGCATCTTTCACAAACACTGAATTAGAGCCAGGTAGTTGTTTCCCGTAGTATACACTCAACAAAAAGCACAGTAGTTTAACAAATATTGGGAAACATGGTGATAACAAGTATACCAAACATACATATGCTCTCAAATCTCTAGAACAGTAACTGATTTGAGATTGGCACTAAAATAAGGAACATGTATAATTCTAATATTTGGAGTAATAGACCATATAAACAAATGTGTATATACATGGATTGTATATGGTCAGAAACTATTCAGATATACAACATCCCTAAACTAACATAAGTTGCTTGTTCATTACTGAACTATTAATTAGCATTATATCAGTCCAAAATCAATCTCTAATTTCTAGACAGCAGATACCTACTCTTTGCCAACAGAATTCTAGAGTTACCTGCCTCTCACTCCATACACACACATAAATTTTTATTGCAAGATAAAATGCCAGCCAAAACCAGTTTGGCTCAGTGGATAGTGTGTCAGCCTGCAGACTGAAAGGTTCCGGGTTCGATTCTGGCCAAGGGCACATCACCAGTGGGGACTGTGCAGGAGGCAGCTGATCGATGTTTCTCTCTCATCGATGTTTCTAACTCTCTCTCTTCCTTCCTCTCTATAAAAAAAATCAATAAAATATATATATAAAAAAAGATAAAATGCCATGTTCAGGGAAACCTATTAACCTAACCACTTCATTAAATTGATGTGAGCTCCTAATCTAAAATGAATGACTCACAAACCCTTCTACACTCCTGAGAGATACATACACTGCAATCCCTGGTTTTGGATTCTGTGAGATATTCTAGTATCCTCAAAAAACTTCCCATTTTTCTTAAGTAAGCTCCAGTTGGTTGCTAACTTGAAACAAGTCTTAATAAATATATCCCAATAGCATGATATAAATTGAGACAAACTATCAAAATCACAGTTTTAACCTTAACTGCATACCTAAAAGTACAAAGATTAGACACTAACACTGATATTCTATGATCTACAAGTAGATAATACATAAGAGATAAATTCCCTGGGGGTAGGGTCTTATCATTTGGATCATTCTAGGAAGAAGATTGGCAGGGAAATACAATTTATATGCCACAAATTGTGTGCACCAAGAGTAGTAACAAGAGTATATGTAGACGAAACCTGTTTGGCTCAGTGGATAGTGTCGCGCCCTGCGGACTGGAGGGTCCCAGGTTCGATTCCAGTCAATGACTTGTACCTTGGTTTCGGGCACATCTCCAGTAGGGGGCTTGCATGAGGCAGCTAATCGATGTCTCTCTCTCATCTATGTTTCTAACTATCTCTCTCCCTTCCTCTATGTAAAAAATCAATAAAATATATTTTTTTAAAAGAGTATATGTAAAGTAAAGTTATGACTCACCACTGATCCAGTCACTACACCTGATATATTTCATATACCAGTAACAACTACTTGGAAAATAGCCAAATTAGTAGGTTCATAAACTGTATATCTTAGTACTTGCAGTAAAATTAGATACTAGGTTTGCTCCTGTCTTGACTTTTTCTGAACATTTAGAGCAGAGATGGGAAATCTTTTTTTCTGCTAAGGACCATTTGGATATTTACAATTATCATTCATGGACCATACAAAATTATCAACTTAAAAATTAGCCTGCTGCCGAGACCGGTTTGGCTCAGTGGAGAGAGCGTTGGCCTGCGGACTGAAGGGTCCCAGGTTCGATTCCAGTGGGGGCATGTGCCTTGGTTGCGGGCACATCTCCAGTGTGTGGCGTGCAGGAGGCAGCTGATTGATGTCTCTCTCTCATTGATGTTTCTGACTTTCTATCCCTCTCCCTTCCTCTCTGTAAAAAATCAATAAAATATATTAAAAAAATATTAGCCTGCTAGATTTGGTCAAACATTTCATTAACTCACCTCTAATGTCTTGGCAGGGCCACACCAAATGATTCCTCAGGGCACAGACTGAGCCCTCCTTACCCAATTTAGAGCACTGTATCTTACTTTTAACAATGTCAAATTTAAGAAGAGCATAATCTGAATTGTCTCAGCCAAAGCTTGAGTTGAATGAAACAAGTCCATGCTCAAATTACTTGTATTATGAACATTATAATATTACTAATGGCCGAGTGCACGAAATCGCGCACAGTAGGTTGCCCACCACTTCCATGGGAGCCACAGCATGCCCGCAGGAGCTTCCGCCAGTGGGAGGCAGGAAGGAGTTGGGGGGGGAAGGACCAAAAGGTGCAACACGCATCTCCTGGTGACCAGTTGTGCATGCAGCCCCTCCCACCCATACACACCTCGCTGCACACACAGCCCCGCCCACCTGCAAACATACAGCCTCCTGCTGATCAGTCGTTACACAAGAGGAGGGCATGACGACCATTTGCATATTAGCTTTTTATTATATAGGAGGATTTAATAACAAGCCAAAGAAAATCTCTAACTGTAGATGCTCTCCCAGTTCTATTTTTGGCTCCCATTTCTTCTAAAGTCTTCGACTACCATCTCTGCGTGAATAGCTCACTGCTCCTTCTGTTCCTTATATCATCACTCAAATTCCAGGGCCAAGGCTTCAACTACCTAAAATCTTCAATATTTCTCCATTTGGATGTTTCACTACACCTCACATTTCAAACAGGAATCCTTCACATTTAAGAGGAATATATTCCCAAAAGTTGTCAGCTTTCAATATCTCCCTTCCTCCACCTCACCCATTCTCCTATTATTTTCTGGCTTCTTTTCCCATCTTAGCAATATTCAATTATAGATCACATCCTCTTCCTTTATGATACTCTGCTTCTGTGTCTTATGTGACACTAAAAATTCTGACTTTCTCCTACTTCAACATCTTCCTCTCACCTTCATTCCTGACTCCTCCTCTTCTACCCAATCTTACATGTTAAAAATAACTCAGTTTTGTAGTCAGTCCTTTTCTCGATTTATATTCTTTTCCAAAGAAATTCTACCTACGACCATTACCACAAATACCACCTGTTAACAAGTCTAATTTCCTTTTCTTCACTTCAGACCTCTTTTCTGGGTTCTAAATCTATATATACAATGCCCATTCAAGTTTCCATGTCTAACAGATATCTCAAACTCCCTAAGTACATCTAGTCTCATATAAATCAACACTATTTCTTCTGTTCCTTATATCATCATCTACCCAACTGTTCGTAATATAGACATTCCCTATCCCTCCCTCTCCATGATGCTCACCATAAAGCATCTCCTAAAATAGATGAAAATCCATTTATTCTGTCTACAACCACTACCTTGGTCCAAGCCAACATTCCACATCTGGATATTGAAATGATCTATTTTTTTCTTGTATTGAAATGATCTTTTTTATTACTAGTGGCTCGGTGCACAATCTGGGACCCCTCAAGGTATGTCCAACTACCGGCAGTTGGACATCCCTCTCACAATCCAGGACCGCTGGCTTCTAACCACTCACCTGCCTGCCTGATTGTCCTAACCACTCTGCCTGCCAGCTTGCTTCCTCTAACAGCCCCCCACTGCCAGCCTGCTTGCCTCCAACTGGCCCCCACTGCCAGCCTGCTCGCCCCAACTTCCTCCTCTGCCATCCTGATCACCCCCAACTGCCCTCCCCTCCTGGCCTGATCACTCCTAACTGCCTTTGCCTCGGTCCTGCCACTATGGCTTTGTCCGGAAGGTCTCCCGGTCTAATTGGCATATTACCCTTTTATTAGTATAGATGTTTTAATCTTCATTGTTAGAGTATTACAGATGTTCCCCCATTTCCCCCCCTCCATTGGCACCCTCCACCTGGATCCTATCCCAACCTAGGCCTTCACCACCCTATTGTCTGTGTCCAGGGGTAATGCATGTATGCATATATGTTCTTTGGTTAATCTCTTTCCAGCCCTCCTCCTCCTTTCCCTCTGAGATTCATCACATTGTTCCATGTTTCCATGTCTCTGATTTTACTTTATGCATTGGTTTGTCATTATATTCCTGTTCTTTTATTTTTAGATTCAATTGTTGATATGTATTTATTGCCATATTACTGTTCATATTTTTTATCTTTCTTCTTAAATAAGACCCTTTTACATTTCATGTAATACTGGTTGGTGGTAATGAACTCATTTAGCTTTTTTTATCTGGGAAGCTCCTTATCTGACCTTCAATTCTAAATAATAATTTTGCTGGGTAATCCTGCTTTGCTTTTCATCACTTTGACTATTTCTTGCCACTCCCTTCCATCCTGCAAAGTTTCTGTTGAGAAATCAGCTGATAATTATATGGGCACTCCTTTGTTGGTAACTAACAGCTTTTCTCTTGCTGCTTTTAAGATTTGTCTTTAACCTTTCACATTTTAATTATAATGTGTCTTGATGTGTGCCTCTTTGGGTTCACCTTGTTTGGGACTCTCTACATCTCCTAGACTTGTATGTCTATTCATTTCCTCAAAAGAAAGTTTGCTGTCATTTTTTTAAATAAGTTTTCAATTTCTTGCTCCCTCTCTTTTCCTTCTGGAACCTCCATAATGTGAATGTTGGTATGCTTAAAGTTGTCCCAGAAGCTTCTTAAACTATCTTCTTACTTTTTAATTCTTTTTACTTTTTTCTTTTTGGGTGTTTTTTGCTTCTTCATATTCCAAATAACTGCTTTGATTCTTGGCATCCTCTATTCTGTTCATTCCCTGGAAATTATTCTTCATTTTAGTTATTATATCCTTCATTTCTGACTGGTCCTTTTTTATATCATTGATATTTTCACTAAGTTCCTTGAGCATCCTTATAAACACTGTTTTAAACTCTGGATCTGGTAGTTCGCTTACTTCCATTTCATTTCATTCTCATTCTTTTTCTGGAGACTTCCATTTGCAACATGTTTGTCTCCACATCCTGGCTGCTCCCCTGTGGGTTTTTTTTCCATGTTTTAAGTAGAGCTGCTATGTCTCCTCAAACTGGTAGAGGGGCCTTACGTAGTAGATATCCTATAGCTGTGGTCAGCAAACTCATTAGTCAACAGAGCGGCAAACCGCGGCTCACGAGCCACAGTTTGCTGACAACTATCCAATAGGGTCCTATGGTTCAGCCTCCACAGTCACCTGAGTGGGCACTCTAGATGTTCGCCTGTTTGGGCTGGGTGCACTCCCCTGTCATAGTTGAGCCTTGCTTGCTGCTGGGGTCACTAGGAGGAATTGACTCCCAGGCCAAGTGGCTTGTGAGGACCAGCTGTGATTATAAGTGGAAGAGCTGCTATGCAGGAAACAACACTATGGAGCAGGATTTGCTTCAGCTGGAGCTCTGAGGAAGTGAGTCCCAGGTAGTCCGTGCACTGGCCCTTTAAGCAGAACTGCCTGAGATTGCAGTAGCCTCTGTATCACTGAGCCACAATCCCCACTGGTTTTTACAGCTGGAAGATATTAGCACTGGAACCCTGGGCTGAGGGGTCTGGTATGGGGCTGGGACCGCTTGCTCCTCATGGGGGCACAGGAGGAGAGCACCTCAAATGAGATATTCCTCCTGACTAAAAAAATGCCACACACGGGTGTCACACTAGCCCAGACTGCATCTCTGCCCCTCCTACCAGTTTCACTGTGGCTTCTTCTTTAATTCTCTAGTTGTAGGACTTCCGTTCAGCCAGACTTTAGGCAGTTCTGAATAATGGTTGTTCTGTGGTTTAGTTGTAATTTTGATGTGGTTGTGGGAGGATTTGAGTACTGCATTTACTTAGGCAACCACCTTGGATCCCCCCACAAATAATCTTTTCAATGATTTTCTCATATCTACTCTGCCACCTCCTCCCCCAATCCACACAGCAGTTATAGTAGTCTTTAAAAAAATCTAATAAAGTGATTCTTCTGGTTGAAACTCTTCAATTGTTTTCTGTTGCACTTAAAATATTAAGACTCCTTATTATGACTTTATAATAAGTCCTGCATAATTTAAACCATAATTTAACTCTGACTCTCCAGTTTACTCTTTTACTATTTTCCTTCCTGTTTATTCTCTCCATCTACCCTGACATTTTCCTAGTCCTCAAGGGTACCAAGTTCTTTCCCACCTATGGTCCTTTATCCATGCTGTTCCACCTCCTTGGATTACTGTTTCCCCCTCTTCTCTCTCTCTTCCTAACCAATATAAACTAACTCAACCTCGGGTCTCAGGTTAAATCTCAACTCTTCAAGGAAATCCTCCTTTGACCACCTCAGACTAGGTTTCTTGCACAGCTCTTAGAACTCTAATTATTTTTGTAACAAGGTAACGTATCAGCTGTATGAGATGAGGTTCCATGACAATCACATTCACCAAAGCATTGACAGCATTAAGCACCATACCTGACAGGCAGTAAATAAATATTTATTCTATGAATACATACTGAGATTTTGTGAAATTACAAACCAATATACAGTACAAGACTATAACATTTCATTTTTCCCATTAAATGCTATATAATTATTGGTCAATCCTTCCAGGCTTTATTGATGTTTACGATGATCTTCAATTCATCAATCTTAATAATTTGTTGATCTTTACTCTCTTAATTTCTCTACCACTTCCATCAAGATTCCTTAAAAAAAAAAAAACCCTGTAAATTTTGCCCCTCAACATCTAGCACACTCAAATTAAGATAAGAGAGCACTTACTTATTGGCTGCTGAGTTAGAGCTCAATGACAGAGTGTATTAGAATGAGGGTAAATGTAAGGATATACTGAAACAGATTACTTCATATAGCCTTTAATGCCATTGTATCTAACAAAAACTTCTATAAAATAGTTATTAACTTCCTGTATGTCTTTTTGGGGGAAAGGAGAAATAATATTATTATTATTTATTATCTACTTACTATGTACCATAGACTGTTCCAAGTGTTTTATTGGTTAAAATCTTAATCCTCTCAGCAACCCTAAATAGTAGGTATAGAATTAAACTCTCCAGAATATACATCTACTACAAAAGAGTAGATTTTGTCTTAATTCTCCTTGTTGGTTGCTGGCATCTAGAATAGCGTTGGGCATACAATAAGCACTCCAATATTTGTTGGATAAATAATGAGGAAATAGTGAGGCAAAAAGAAGTTAACCTTCACAAAGTTGCACACAGTAGCACAGCCAGGATCTAAACCCAGAAAATCTGGTTTTGCATCCCAGACTCGTAACCACTGAGTATGCATGTATTTGGAAACAGCATTCCCCCTTCACTGTTTTACTAATAAAAGATAAATAAAAAGGAACTCTACTTGAGAAACATATAATTATATTACAGTATGCCTGAAATTATTAATGTTCCCACTACAAATAATAGTACACAGACCGAGCAAGGAAAGAGATATAGGTCAAACAGGGTACTATAATGGATTTTTTTTTAATTAGAGTTTATGTACAATATTATATTAGTTTCAGGTGTACAATATAGTAATGCAACATTTAAATACCTTATGAAATGACCACCACATTTGTTCAATATATAAACATCTATCACTATACAAAGTATAACAGGTTCTTTAAAATATATACAGTCTTGTTTTAATATGTTCATCCATTTTATTTAACATAGTGCTATAATCAACCAGCACTACACAGAAGAATGTGAAATGAGGCATGCATGTATGTCTAGGTTTGCCAGGCTCTTTAATCAACTTAACAGCATCCTATTACATAAATATATAATTTAACTCTCTTCCTTACTAATGAACACTGTTTCCATATTTGTGTACCTATAAGCAACATAATATCTTTGTTCATGTATCTTTACATTTTAATATACAATAAATCCCTAAAAGTGGAATTTGAGACAAGGATAGTAAGTATACTTAATTTTAATAAATATTGCCAAAATTTTCACCACACAGGCTGTGCTTACTTATATTTCCTCCAAGAGTATAAAGAAGTTTTTCTACAAGCTCAGTTACTGAGTATGATCGATCTTTGCCAATTTCACAGGTAGAAAATTAGACATGACTTTTTTAAATTAAATCTTTATTATTCAGATTATTACATTTGTTTCTCTTTCCCCCCTTCCATACCGCCCCTCCACCCAGCTCCCATTCTTCCCTCAACCCTTACCTCCCCCCTCCATTGACCTCATCCATAGGTGTATGATTTTTGTCTAGTCTTTCCTTGCACCCTGCTCACCTATTTCCCCCTGAGAATTATCAGTCCACTCCCTTTCTGTGCTCCTGATTCTATTATATTCACCAGTTTATTCTGTTGATCAAATTTTTAATTCACTTAATTTTTAGAGTCACTTGTTGATATATATTTGTTTTTCATAACTTTTTATCTTTTACCTTTTTCTTCTTCCTCTTCTTAAAGAGTATCTTTCAGCATTTCATATAATACTGGTTTGGAGTTGAACTCCTTTAGCTTTTTCTTATCTGTGAAGCTCTTTATCTGCCCTTCAATTCTGAATGATAGCTTTGCTGGATAGCGTATTCTTGGTTGTAGGTTCTTGCTATTCATCACACTGAATATTTCTTGCCACTCTCGTCTGGCCTGCATAATTTCTGTTGAGAAATCAGCTGACAGTCATATGGGTGCTCCCTTATAGGTAATGAACTGTTTTTCTCTTGCTGCTTTTAACATTCTCTTTTTGTCTTTTGATCTTGGTATTTTAATTATGATATGTCTTGGTGTACTCCTCTTTGGATTCCTTTTATATGGGGTTCTGTGTGCTTCCTAGACTTGTAAGTCTATTTCTTTCACCAGATGTGGGCAGTTTTCAGTCATTATTTCTTCAAATAGGTTTTCAGTATCTTGTTCTCTCTCTTCTGGCACCCCCATAATTCTGATGTTGGTACGCTTGAAGCTGTCCCAGAGGCTCCTTACATCATCTTCACATTTTTGGATTCTTTTTTCTTCTTGCTTTTCCAGTTGAGTGTTTTCTGATTCCTTATATTTCAAATTTTCGACTTGATTCTTGCCTTCCTCTAGTCTGCTGTTAGGTCTCTGTATAATATTTTTTATTTTAAGTCAGTGTATGTTTAATTTCTAGTTGGTCCTTTTTCATCTCCTCTTGGGTCTCGCTAAATTTATCCATCTTTTCTAGGATATTCTTGAAAAACCTTATAACCATGGTTTTGAACTCTATATACAGTTGTTTGTTTTCCTCCATTTCTTTTGTTTGTGATCTGTTCCTTAATCTCCGCATTTTCACTATGCTGGAGAACTTCTGTGTTGAATTCAGCTTTATGATACTAGACTTGCAAAACTGCAAAAGGCTCTCTGTTGAGCTTGGGAGGGGCGGAATCTCAGGGCTTAACGGACCGCCTTGCCTTCCAGTCGGCTCCGCCCTCCACGGCCTCTGGGTCTCACTTGACTCTGGGTAATGGATGAAGCTGTCCCTGTGTACACGAGCAGTGCCTCTAGACTGCTGCCTTTCCAGCTCCCCAGCACTCCGGGACCATATGAGTCTGGGTCCCCTGGATTTCGCCCTAAACTGGGATTTAGTGGAATTAGAACTGGCGCAGTTGTGAGGGTCTATCTCCCGCCCACTCATGAGAGCCAGCGGCACAATCAGCAGTCAGTCTTCTGCACGCACTGCTGTGCGCACCACCAGACTTCTGCCCTTTCGTGGCTCCCCCATATTTCCGTGGACTTCTCCCTTTTCACAGTCCAAATCCCCCTGTATGAGTTTCGGCTGGACCTTGGGTTCAGTGCCGTAGGATAAGGGGTTCGATGCAGTTGGGAGTCTCCGTCTCCCTCCCTCCAGAGAAAGCCAACCAGGTACTCCGTCACCCACTCTCTCCACGCACATGTCTCCATATCTCAGCTTTTTGCAGCTCCTTTGGGTCTCTGAGCCCCTCCCTTTCCTTCTAGTTGTAGAATTTCCACTCAGCCAGCTTTCCTGTGGTTCTGGATGCTGTCCGTTCTTTTAGTTGTAGTTTTGAAATTGTTGTGCGAGGCAGCAGTGTAGGTGTTTACCTATGCCGCCATCTTGGATTCTCCTGATATCTGGTTGTCTGGACATGACTTTCTAATTTATACTTTTAATTTACAACTTTCATGTGTATTGGCCTTTTTGCACATTGTCTATAAATATTCTTTATATATCATATTTAGAATCTTTGTCCCAATTTAATGTTTGTTTTTTCTACATAGAAATCCATTTTTACGTAGTCAAATTCAACATTCCTCTCCTCTGTAACTTCTGTATTTCTCATCATGCTTCCTTATTCCATTATTATAAAAATATTCATATTTTCTCTGCTATATTCAT
This sequence comes from Lasiurus borealis, assembly GCA_004026805.1. Lineage (NCBI taxonomy): Eukaryota > Metazoa > Chordata > Mammalia > Chiroptera > Vespertilionidae > Lasiurus > Lasiurus borealis. The sequence continues at coordinate 28,227 of PVJN01027266.1, forward strand.
GATTATTTTTTTACGCTTCCATCATATAGAATCTATTTTTGTAGTAAAAGTTCTAGAACTTGCTTTT
>PVJN01027267.1:0-28266 GCA_004026805.1 Lasiurus borealis
CCGCGCCTCCCCGCGCCTCCCCGCGCGCGCTCCTGCCGCAGGGGCGGGAGCCAGGCCGCGGCCACCGCCCCCCACGGTGAGTCCCCCGCGCGCCGGGCGCTCTCCCCGCGCCGCCGCCCCCGCGCGCCCCCGCGCACACGCTCACGCACACGCAGGTGCGCCCTCGCCGCGCCGGCCGCCGGCCCGCAGCGCCCTGGCCTCGCCCCCGGCGGCGGGGTCGCCGCGTCCCGGGAGGAGCTGGCGGGCGGCCCGGGACGCACTTACTCGGCTCTTTAGCCCAACCCCCTCCTCCCCCGGCCGCGGCCGTGACTCCGTGCCCGGTGACGTGGGGCGGCCCAACTTTACGTAACCCGCCGGCGCCCCACGCCGCCCATCCAGGGTCCACCTGGGGCGCAGAGGCCCCGGCGCGGGGCGTGGGGGGCTTGTCTGGTCGTAGCGCCCCCCCAAAGGGGCGCTGGGCCTGCGGGCCACCCCCACCGAGCCCCTCTCCGTAACTTAGTTATCCGGGCCCTGTTTGACTTTTGAGGGGGGACGGGGCCCCGGGGGAAGGCAGGGGGGACCTGGGGCCGGGGTCAGAGGCGCAGGTGGAGGCCGGGCGCTCGCAGGGGCCAGGTCAGGGCGCAGGCTGGGCTCCCGCACGGGTGGGGACACCCCCGGGTGTGGAAAGAGCCCCCACTGGGAGGCGGGAGACGGGGGCCGGCGGCCGGGCTCGGCCTGGCTTGCTGAGTGGTCCCGCCAGCGGCCCCTTTGCCGGGAGCGGCCGCAGCACCCGCCTCCCCTGGCGGCTGGGGGAGCGGAGGCCGCCGCCGCTCAGCTCGGAGTTTGCAGGCCGTGCAGTGCGGGGCAGCACCCAGTTTCCAGTTGACTCACCCTCCAGCCTCCTCCCTCCCAGGAGCCAGGGGTGTGGACATGCTGCAAAAACATCTTGTTTGGGGGGAAGGCTAGAGCCCCGCCTCCCCCCCCAACTCACCCTGCGGGGGTTCACGGCCTGCGTTCCCCTCTTCCTTCCAGATGACGAGCTGAGGTTCGGAGAGGCCAAGTGACGGACCCACGTCTGCTGCGAGGGGATCCGGCGCAGGAGCCAGGTAGAGTCTGAGGCTAGAGCTCTGCCCCTCTCCTGCCTGGGGGGTAGACTCTAGGGGTCAGGGGTCAGGGTCAGAGTCGGGACAGGGATCTGTCCTACCGAAAGGACTGGCTTACAGAAAGGATTTGGCTCCGCTGGAGATGGGGGCCAGCTTTCCGGCCCTCCACCCGGGGTTGGATGCGCGCCTGGCCGGGTGGGAGCGGAAACTCTCCCCGTGGGGCCCTGGGCTGGGTGGGGGTGGAAGGTCCCCTGTGGTCTTGAGGGTGGGGCAGGGGCAGGGGTGTCAGGAGGGCGTTGGGGCGCAGGTGGAGCCAGGAGGGGGAGGTGGTTGGGGGCTGGCAGGGAAGGAACGTCCCAGGTTGGAGGTGGGGAGAGTGGGCCCCCCAAAAGGGCGGCGCTGGGCCTGCAGGCCACCCCCACCGAGCCCCTCTCCGTAACTTAGTTATTCGGGCCCTTTTTTGACTTTGGATGGGGGACGGAGCCCCCGGGGGAAGGCAGTGGGGACCTGGGGCCAGGGTCAGAGGCGCAGGTGGAGGCCGGGGGCTCGGAGTCAGGGGCCAGGTGAGGCCTCAGCGCGGTCCCCTCTGCCCGCAGGTGGACCCCATGCCGTGAGGCGGGCGCCGCCGCTGCCAGCGATGCCGTGGGACGCGCCCAGGCCCGGCGGAGCGGAGGGCGCCAGCGCCGCGCGCCTGCGGGCGCAGAAGCAGTGCCGCAAGTCCTCCTTCGCCTTCTACCAGGCCGTGCGCGACCTGCTGCCCGTGTGGCTGCTGGAGGACATGCGCGCCAGCGAGGCCTTCCACTGGGACGAGCGCGGCCTGGCCGCCGCCTACTCGCCGTCCGAGGCGCTGCTCTACGCGCTGGTGCACGACCACCGGGCCTACGCGCGCTTCCTGCTGGCCAGCTTCCCGCGGCGCGCGCTCGCGCTGCCCAGCGCCGGCTTCCGCTGCTGCGCCGCCGCGCCGGGGCCGCACGTGGCGCTGGCCGTGCGCTACAACCGCGTGGCCATCCTGCGCCGCCTCCTGCGCGCCGCGCGGGACCTCCCGGCCGAGGAGCGCGCGCGCCTGCTGGACCGCCGCGGCTGCGGCCGCGTGGAGGGCGGCGGCACGGCGCTGCACGTGGCCTGCGAGCTGGCGCGGCCCGAGTGCCTCTTCCTGCTGCTCGGCCACGGCGCCTCGCCCGGCCTGCGGGACGCGGGGGGCCTCACGCCCCTGGAGCTGCTGCTGCGCCAGCTGGGCCGCGACGCCGCCGCTGCCACGACCGCCGCCACCACCACCGGGGCCGGGGCCGCCCCTGCCCCCGGGCCGCCCGCGGAGACGCGCCAGCGCCGCCTGCTGCTGCTGGACCTGCTGGTGCTGTACGCGCCCGCCGACGCCGCCCGCCTGGCCCGCCGCGAGCTGCTGGGCGAGGACCGGCCGCGCTGGCGGCGGCTGCTGGGCGAGGACAAGTTCCAGTGGCTGGCCGGCCTGGCGCCGCCCTCGCTCTTCCTGCGCGCCATGCAGGTGCTGGTCGCCGCCATCGCGCCCGGCCGCTTCCCCGAGGCCCTGGACGAGCTGCCGCTGCCGCCCTTCCTGCAGCCGCTGGACCTCACGGGCAAGGGCTAGCCGCGGGCGGGGACGGGGACGGGGCGGGGAGAAGACTATTTTCCGAGGGTGTTGCTGCACTTTACATAGATTGGTTGCTGTACCTGGGACTCTGCCTCGTCTGTCCGGTCGGGGGACGGGCAGGCAGGCGGGGGCAGGTGGGCGCCGCGCGGCAGGTTTCCGAGTCCGGTTGGGGCTCAGTGCGCTGCCCGCCTGGCGCAGAGCCGGATTGAGGGGCCACGTGGCTCCCCAGAGCAGGCCTGGACCTCAGCTCGCTGCCCGGCCTGAGGAAGGTGAGGGCCAGCCTTCCACCGGCTTCTCCATTCCAGAACCTCCTGCAAGGCCGTCCCTCTGGGAGTGACCGCTAAGCTGAGCCCCCGGGGCTGTGGACTGACACAGGGGTCTGGGGCTGGAGGGTAAGGAGGGGGGGAAGGCTATGCCCCAAGCTGACTCTCCCCGTTCCACCCTGGCACCTGCCCCCTCCTACCCTGGGTGCCACCCTGATGGCCCCACCGAACCTGGTCTCCCCAGGCTTGGCCTCGTGCTGTCACCCCCTTTTTGCTCCCCGAGGATGGAAGGGCGCCCAGCCTGACCCCTGGCCCCAGCTCCACGGCATCCGGTGGGTTAGCTGGGCCTTGACCCGCCCTCAGTCCCCCCCAGGTGGACCTCCCCGTGTCTGGCCCAGCCCCAGGGGTGGTGCCCACCGTGCTGAAGGGGCCTCACCAGGCCGGGAGCCTGCAGGTACAGCCTTAGAACGGCAGGTTCTCCCGGTGCAGACTTGCCAGCAGCTACGTCACGGCCCCGGGAATTGTGCTGGCCCGCGAAATCCAACCCGGGCCGGCGGCCCCAGGCCACGGTGTCCTGCCAGGAGCTGAGGCTCAAGGTGTGCCCGATGTGACCAGCCTGGCGGGACACCACCCTCCCCCGGTGGCCCTGAGCAGGCGTGACTAGGACGGAGACAGGACGGGCCTGCTTGGGGGGCCTGGTTCTGGCCTGTACCTGCCACCCGCTCTCAGGGTGACCTGGGACAAACCCCCTGCACCCCAGGCTCCGTGTCCCCATGTTTTCAAAGGGTTTTGGACCCTCTCCAAACTCTGTGCCCTGAAAAGTACGTGACTCCAGTTCCTGGGACGTGTGGGGTGGGGTGCACAGCCCGGTGGGAAGGAGAGGGTAAGGGTGTAGAGCCAGTGGTTGATTCTGGGCTCATGGTCCGTGTGAGGGCCCCTCCCCCCACTGTGTGTCCTGAGCCAGTTAGCTTCTCTGAACCTTGACATCTGGGGGTGTGGGATGGGGGAGAGGGTACTCACCTCTCTCCAGCTCAAAACTGGGGCATCAGGAGCCCCCAGGTCCCCTACAAGGTCCCAGTCCTCACACGGGGGTGCCGCTGTGGGGGAGGGGACATTTCCTGCGGGGAGACGGACCCTGGTGGGGGACCTGGGCCTGCAGACTTCCTGTTTCCCCAGGGCCAGCTCTGGCCTCCGTGGGGCTGGTCCCCTCTTTGGGGACAACCTCCTTTGAGCCCCCGGGGCTGGGACTGGAGTGAGGCAGGGGGAGCTGTCCCACCTCAGGCTCCCTCGTCGTCAGGCAAGTGGAGGTGGCACCTGGGCTGGCCCTGGGGTTTGGGGCAGGGTCCCAGCAGGAGGATTGTGGGTGGCACAGAGTGGGCAAGGCCAGGCAGGACCCAAGTGGAGTGGTTTGGGGTGAGCAGGGGATCGCACCCTCATTTCTCGGGTGACATTGGGGCACCATCTCAGTGCCCCTTGGAGGAGGGGATAGTCTGGGCAGGAGGGAGAGGGAGCCCAGGCCTCTCACAGCCGACAGCCCAGCGGGCAGGGTGTTGGCGCCGCCCTCCAAGCCTCCCTGGGGACTGACGCCTGGGGGTGAGCGGGGAGGTGCAGGGCAGATAAGGTATCTGGTGGCCGCTGCTGGCTGCGGGGCTGGGGGGTGGGGGGCGGGGAGAGGGCAGGCCCAGCATCGGGCTTATCAGCCCCGGGAGGGCAGCAGGCAGGGCGCCCCGCCCGTCACCATTACCCACTGGTGGACAGCAGCTCCTGGGCCCTGGGCAGCCGGTCTCATTGCTTCTCCGCAGCGAAGTGCGCCGGTGTGTGTGCGGAGGTCATCCATTCCTCCAGCCTTCCAAAGGAAAGCCGGACTGTGCCAATTTGGCCAACCTCCCCCCGCCCCCTGTCCATCCAGGGGCCTAGTGAACCCCAGCCAGGAGGCCAGGCTCTGTACCCTGACACCTGTTGGTATCCTGACCTCCTGCCCGGAGCTGAAGGGACGGCACAGGACACCGCGTGCTGGAGGGTGGCCTGGGGGCACGCCAGGCGGGCAGGCCGGCCAGGCCTGGCGACGTGACCCCGTGGTGACCTCACTGCCTCTGCAGCCTAGCCTCACCCGAGGTTGCCTTTCCCCCCGATTTCCATCCCTGCCCCCTTCCTTCAACTTCCAATAGGCACGGAGAGCCGTTTCCGTTACCCCACGTGCTCGCAGAACAGGGCGTGTCCTGGGAGTGAGGACGGCGGCTGAGCAGCCTCTGGACCCCGGGCAGAGGCCGCCCTGCAGTCACTGGCTTTGGCCGCATTTTAAAACGGAGGTGCCATCGACGTGCAGTCAATGCACACGTGGAGTCTAGTCTGAGGGATCAGGACACACATCTACACACGTGCAACCCCACCCCAATCAAGACGAGAGGGGAAGACAGATTTCTACCTGGCTGACTGAGGAATGTGGCTTATATCCACGCTCACAGTTGAACCCCGGACTCAGCAGAGAAGCTGGTGGGGTGGGCATGGCCGGGCCCCCAGTAGAGACCACCCCACACCCACCCTCTAAACACACAGCGAGCATTTGTGTCCCCTTCCGTCCTCTCTGTGCGTATGCCCGTGTATTTTTCCTGTGCATGGGTCTACATACATGACAGCAGGCACTTACACAGCTCGGTGTTTTTAAACACACGTGGCTAAGCATCTATACTGTCCACCGGGCGTGAGTTTCCGGTCTTGTGGGGATTTTCTGAGCTGGCTCCGTGCTGACCACGGAGAGGAAACACTGGAGGCCTGCGGCTGTCAGATGCCGGTTTATTCACTTTTGGAACAGGTCATTCGCGGCTCCAAGGTCAGAGCCACCACGAGGTTTGTATGCACAGCCTGGGCGCTGGGCTCAACCGTTTCTCGGCCACCGCCGGGCTTCCATCGCGTCTGCCACGTCCCTGCCGGTGGGGCCAGCGCCGAGGGGTGAGCAGCACCCCGGCCACTGCCGCCATGTCCTGGCAGCACTTCCACGGCGTGAAGAAACCACGTTCACTTCCTCTGCACTCCCCCACCACTGAGTCCGAAAGCTCTCGACACCCAGAGGGCAGACAGCGCTCATCCACTTTGGGTTTATTTTGTGCAAATAGCCTCGCAGGGGCACACGAGCTGGGAGGTGCCGCTAGGTCCACTCAGGTGATGCCACCTGCATGGTGCAACCCCCCGGGGCCTGGCTGGGCTGGGCTGAACGGCACCACCTGCGGGACTCGGGAGGAAGGGTGAGGCGGTAGGAGACCCAGCGCAGCCCTGTAGGGCGTTTGTGAGGTGAAGGGCGTTGTTTCAGGAGCCTCCTCCTGCCCCGCCAACAGACACCGCCCGGGTCCTGACAGGCTGCATCCCGCAGCGCTCCCGCCTCCGTGAGCAGGCGGCCTGCACTCCACCTCCGGGACCAGGGGGACAGCACCTGCGGGGCGACCACCCCCAGAACCGCGCCCCTGCAGGCCGGTGTGAACGGTGTGTACGTAGTGTGGGTCGGGTCAGTTACGTTCACCGCACTCTGCGGGCAGTGGGTGGGAATGTGGCCTCCACGAGTGCCCAGAAGGCACCGGGTCACGGCAGACGTAGCCGGACCAGCTGGGAAGTCTAGCTGCTTGCGCTGCCTCAGCACAACCGAACGCTAGAACCAGGGAGAAACGTGCCCAGCCCTGGAGCCGTGGGCAGCGCGTCGAGGAGACGGGGTGCGGGAGCCTAAGTCCTGGGAGAGCCTGCCGTCAGAGGGGTGGTGAGGCCCAACTTGCTGCAGCCCCGAGGCCTCTGCTGTCCCCAAACCTACGAAGGACGCAGGCAGCGAGGTGTGCAGTGTGGACCGGCATCCTGTCCCCACCGACTGCAGGACCCTCCCCCCTGCTGGCTGGTGGCCGCAGAGGACGGGGGCTTGACACTTCTTAGGAGGAAACAGCCCTCGAGGGCCGCGGCCCGGGCGAAAGGCAGCTAAAACCAGCAGCAGCTGGCGTGGGCAGCTGTGTCCTGGAGGGCTCAGGGTGGACGCAGGCAGGGCCTAGAGTCCTACCGCTCAGGTGCCAGGAGATGACGGGGCGCTGCAGGCTGACCCACGGACTGACAGCTGACATGGCTGCAGTAACCGGCCACAGACAGTACAGACCTTCCAGGCAGTGGTCGGCAAACCGCGGCTCGCGATTTGCTCTAGGGGATCAGCCCAAATGCAGCGACAGTGCCGGCTGCACCGGGGGCTGGGGCGGGCCCAGGGCTCCACCCGTCAAGGACACACGGTGACGCCCTCTGGGGACGCTGCGGCTGAGGCTCAGGCGGGGGACAAGCCGCGGAGGGAGGGGGCCTCCTCTGGCTTCAGGGAACAGACTTCTCTCCTGTCTGTATCCCCCAACGAGGTATCTTATGTGGTTTGTCAGAAACAAATAAAAAGGGGGCAACCGTCCATGGCTCCTGAGGATGCCCTCGTCTCGTGCCCTGCCCGCAGCACCAGCTGGACAGACACTCCTGCTGCGGGCGCTGGCTCCCCGCCGGCTCCCCGCACCCACCGCCTGGGTGCGTGCCTGGAGGTCACCGGCTGGCCTGTAGTGTCACGCTGGCGTGTCTCCAGGCGGCGAGTGCCTTCTGCCTGGGCGGCTGCAGCGTGGCCTCCATCCTGGCCCGGCCAGCACAGCGCCTTCCCTCCAACGTGGCCTCGGGTCCCCACCTGGGCGCCTGGCCTGGAATGTGTGCGGGAACCACGTCCCTGGGAGGAGGCGTGCCACGTGGGAGCACGTTCGGTGGTGGGAGCGCCGCACTTCGGCTCGACGTGGCCACTGTGGCAGCCCAGAGGGGTGGGTCCGAGCCAAGGCCCTGACCGCAGCCATGGAAACCGGCGATGTACCTGGCACAGCCACTGCCCCCCACGCAGACGACCGCACAGGCTCCAGCCACTGGGCTGAGGCCTCGGTTCTGGAACGAGACGGAAACAAACACGGTGAAAACAAGTGGGGCGTCCGCCGGGCCCCCATGTCCGGAGGGAGACGTGGGTGCGGTGGGTCCGAGAGGTGGCTCAGCCCATGGTGCACCGCCGTCCGGCCGCCTGCGCGCTGAGCTCCTTCAGATGACCTCCCACTCGTCCTCCAGGTCCTCGGGGTGCGGGGCGGCGGCCGGGCTGCTCTGGGCGCCCTGCGCGCGGCTGAAGGTCCTCGTGAGCCGCTGGAGGAGGTAGCCAGGCGGGCCCACTGCCCACAGCTCGTCGGACGGGGTCACTGCAGGGACAAGAGCACCACACCGCTACCACCTGTGGTCGTTTCGGGCTGTGGGGCCAGACGCCCCCTTCCCCCACCGACCTGTGCGTCCATTTCCTCAGGGTGCCCCGTCCCCTGCCTGGAGGCCCTGGCAGAGCCGGTGCAGCTCCCCGCCCTCAGGTGTTACCCAGGCTGGCTCTGGGAGGGGGAGTCCGAGGGAGCGCCTGGACAGCCGCTGACCGGTCCTGCCTGGATGCGGGGTGCCCGCGCAGCCCACCCCCGGACCTGCCTGTGAGGCACGTGGCGTGCCCGGGCACTTTCTTCCAGTAGTCCCCTGCGGGGTGTTTGTCGGTGACGCCGTAGCGCCGGGCGAGGTCCCCGTTGGGGCAGCGGGCCCACACAGTCCTGTTGCTGAGCGCCAGCTGGCAGGCCTGCAGCCCTGCGGGCAAAAAGGGCGTCCATCTGTCCACAGACCCCGGCTTCGGGTGGATGCAACCTCCTCCCAAGAGCCTGCTCTCTCCCGACACTGCACCTGTCCCCACGGTGACAGTGCCCTGGGCGGTGCTGGGCAGGGAGCCAAGGGAGAGGGTGCCCATTGGCAGAGCCAGCAAAGCCACCGAGGGCGAGATGGAAGGACAGAGGGTCCGGCAGAGGCACCAGGCGCTGCCACTGAGACCCCGCCGGCCCTGCGTGCGGTGCTGGGGGTCAGGCGGCGGTGGCACCGCGGGGGTGGCCGAGGGGGAAGAAGTAACCACGCCACTGAGCCGGGGTGTGAAACCTTGGCTGCCTGGCCAGGCGGACGGCCCGGGGCTGCCTGGTGGGACAGCACCACGCCGCCCACGCCCACGCCCACCTGGCACGTGATCCCAGTCGGTCCCCACGGGCATCTCCTCGGTGATCCCGACGCGGACGTGCACGTTGTACCGGCTGTCGAGCGCCCACAGCATCTGGTCGTTGGGGCTGCAGTGGACGCTGACCAGGATGGCCCCAGCAGGCTGCGTGGGAGGGAGGGGTGATGGGTCGTTATTTTATTTTCAAACATTTTATTATTATTTTTTAAAAATATTTTTTACTGATTTTTTACAGAGAGGAAGGGAGAGGACTAGAGAGTTAGAAACATCGATGAGAGAGAAACATCGATCAGCTGCCTCCTGCACATCTCCTATTGGGGATGTGCCCGCAACCAAAGTACATGCCCTTGACCGGAATCGAACCTGGGACCCTTCAGTCCCCAGGCCGACACTCTACTGAGCCAAACCGGTTTCGGCTAAAACATATTTTATTGATTTTTTACAGAGAGGAAGGGAGAGGGATAGAGAGTTAGAAACATCCATCAGCTGCCTCCTGCACACCTCCCACTGGGGATGAGCTCGCCACCAAGGCACATGCCCTTGACTGGAATCGAACCTAGGACCCTTGAGTCTGCAGGCTGACGCTCTATCCACTAAGCCACACCGGTCAGGGTAGGGTCCTTATTTTTGGACAGAGCAAGACTGAGAGGTGTGAACTGAGGCCTGTGATGTGGGAACAGGAGGTTCTAGACACTTGCTGGTTCCTGCTTGCTAGCCTGCCAGCCACTCAGCCACACGCCACCCACCCACACACCCACTCCTGCCCCCATCACCCACTCACACACCCACCAGGGGACTGCTTGAGCACCTGCCACATGCTAGGCATGGTGTCAGGAGCTGGAAATCCATTTTCTTGGCTCCTGGATTTTGTGAAAAATTGTTATAGATTTCAGAGAGGGAGGGAGTGAGAGGACATCAATGATGAGAGACAATCATTGATCGCTGCCTCCTTTACAACCGCACTGGGGATCAACCCCGCAACCTGAGCCTGTGCCACCGAGCCACACGGCGGGTGTCTCCCGGATGTGACGCCCTGTGAGAGACAGGCATGCCTCAGTGGTCTCCGGAGACACAGGAGGCCACCCAGGCCCAAGCTGCCAGGGCAACGGGTGCCCGATCACGTAACCGGTCAGACCCGGGGGTTAGGGGAGCCGCCCTGGGTCTGACTGCTGTACTGAGATGGCGGGAGGAACAGGAGTGACCCAGAAAGGAGGGCAGGGAGGGTGTGCCAGGCCGGGGAAGAGCCTGCAAAGACAGGGAGCATGGTGGTCAGAGGGCTCACCACCTGGCACTTGGGAGAATGGGGTTTTAAGTAGAGGCAACAAGGGAAAGGCAGCTCGGGCGGCTGGAGTGGCCGGGCCGGGAGCGCAGCACTGTGCGAAGCTTCTCCTCCCCAGCAGCAGAGGCCTCTGGGGCCCGGGGTCCAGGACCTGGGGCTGATGGGGGGTTCAGAGAGCTCTGGAAGCGTGAGGGCAGATGCAGAAAACAAGATGCAGCATGCAAGCTGAGGACGCGGGGAGGTCAGAGGGCGCACCACCTGGCTTTGGAGAGGTCAGAGGGCGCACCACCTGCATCGGGGAGGTCAGAGGGCGCACCACCTGGCACTTGGGAGAATGGGGTTAAGTAGAGGCAACAAGGGAAAGGCCGTGGGTGATACAGCAGCAAAGGGTTCACAGATGTCACTCCCTGTCTGCCACCCACCTGAGAGCTCCTGACATGGCTCAGGACATGCTGCTTCACAAATGTCACCTGGGAAAGTCCCAGGGACCTTACTCCAGCGGCCAAGCAGGGCCCAACGGGTGAACAGCTAGCAGTCTGCAGGCTGCTCGGTACCCACACCGGCCATTTTCAAAGTAGGAAACACGCTCTTGTTGAAGGGAGCTTTTAAACGGCACATTCAGGCCCCAGCCGGCCTGGCTCAGTGGTTAGAGTCAGCCTGCAGTCTGAAGGGTCCTGGGTTTGATTCCGATTAAAGGCACGTATCTTGGTTGCAGGCTTGAACTCCAGCCCCAGGTAGGAGCATGCAGGGGTCAATCAATCAATATTTCTCACATCGATAGTTCACTCTCTCTGTCTCTCCCCCCTCCCTTCCACTCTCTCTAAGAATTAATGAAAAAAACACTAAGCAGATTCCTGTGAAAGAAGAGGGGGCGCTGCTGGGGTGCGGGAGCCGGACCACCTGCTGGACCGGCTTTCTTGACCCACCCAGTGCCAGCAGACAGGGCCCCCCAGCCACCGTGCTCAGCTTCAGGGCTGGTTCTCAGGCGGACAGAGAAGTCTCCAATCGGCGCAGCCAATTCCAAAGAGAAGCCAAACACAACTACAAGTATTTTCTCCCGATCGTTCTACACGTTAGCGAGTCTGAAAGCTGAGTCATCGGTTGGAGTGCTTTGTAAAATCTCACCCCACACTGCCGCGGGGGGAGGCGTTGGGGAGAAGAGGACAGGAAGAGAAAGGGAGAGACCGCGGCAGTGCTGGATTTCCATGGCTCATGCACCGTGCCCTTCAGCATCCATCACCCCTTCCATCGGCCCGAACGCAAACGTCCTGCACGCAGACCAGGCCGCGCCGGCAGAGTAAATAAGATGCAGCAGAAAGAGGTGGTCACGGCTCAAACATGGAAACCCATTTGCAGCCCAACACCTGGGTTCAATTGCATCGTCCTGCTATTCTAACCCTCTCCAGGGGGCCCCCTTCGGCCGGACTCTTCCCAGGACCAGACCTCCGTGTGTGGGGTCCCAGCCCCGTGCACTCCGAGGGACAGTTGTGCGATGGCCCGGGCTTGTTCCCGTGGGGTCTGCCCTCCCGCTGCTAGCCAAGAGGCCTAGGCAGGCACAAGGCAGGGGTGTCTGCTCTCGCCGGTGCCATTAAACACCACATGGGAGGTTCCGGCCGGACAATCAGGCAAGACAAAACATAAAAGACATCCAATGGGAAAGCAAAAAATAAAATTATCTCTATCTGTAGACAACACGATCTTACATACAGGAAACCTTAGAGAACCTACAAATAAATGATTAGAACTAATAAACAAGTTTAACAAGATTTCTAGATACATGATCCATATACAAAACTTACACGAGCAAGGAATGATCTGAAAATGGAATTAAATTCCATGTACAAGAGCATCCACAAGAATTAAAACCATAATTAGAACAATGTGGTACTGGCATAATGACAGACACATCTACTGATCACTGGAACAGAGCTGAGTCCAGTAATAAATCCTTACATTTATGATCAGCTGATTCTGACAAAGCTGTCTTTGGGGAAGGAACAGTGTCTGAACACGGTGCTGGTATCATTGGATATCCACAGGTAAAATGCTGAATCTGAGCTCCTTCCGTACATCATGTATCAAAATTAACTCAAACTGAGTCAAATACTAAATATGAGAGTTAAAACCACACCATTTCTAGAAGAAAACGTAAGTATAAATCTTCTAGGATTAGGCAGCAGTTCTTAGCACATCAAAAGCACTACAACTAACATCATAAAGAAAGTGAAAAGACAATATGAGCCTCAGTCGGCATGGCACAGCGGTTGTGCATCCATCAACGAACCAGGAGGTCACGGTTTGATTCCCGGTCCTGACAGATGCCCAGTTGCAGCTCGATCCCCATTGTGGGGTGTGTAGGAGGCAGCCGACCCATGATTCTCTCTCATCATTGTTTATATTTCTCCCTCTCGCTTTGAAATCAATAAAAAAAAAGACAATGGGAGAAAATATCTGTAAATCATCGATCTGATAAGGGTCTACTATCCATAAAGGAGCCTTACAACTGAACAATAAAGACAAATAACCCCATTTTAAAATGAGCCACGTGTTCGCATACCAAGTTCTCCACAGAATCTGCCAAGTGACCAATGAGCTCTTGGTGAGGTTCAGCACCACTGGTCGCTAGGGCAACCAGCTCGAAACTGCAATGCTGGGGTCTCACGTCCAGCCTGCTGGCTGTGCTTACTAGGAGAGATCTTAAAGGTTCTCGTCCTGGCCAATTCTGTTCAGTGCTTGGAGCATTGGCCCATGGACAGAAAGGTCTCGGAGTCAATTCTGGTCAAGGGTGCATACCTCAGTGCAGGTTGATCCCGGCCCTGGTCAGGATGCGTGCAGGAGGCAACCAACCGATGTGTCTCTCTCACATCAATGTTTCTCTTTCCCTCTCTCTCTCTCCACACCCCACACCTTGCATTCTCGAAAAATCAATGGAAAAAATATCCGCAGGTGGGGATTAACAAAAAACAAAACAAAAACCCCACAATAATAACGAAGACTCAGACATGAGTGCTCAGAGCAGCATTACTCACAGCAGCCAAAAAATAGGAACATCCCAATGTCCACCAGCTGACGATGGATAAACAAAATGTGATGTACGCATATGAGATGTTATCCCTATATCATAAAAGCCTGGATGGCATCATGCCCTCTCATGACATCACATGATGGCTGCACACACAGTGGAGGCGGGGCCCGGTGACCACTCTGCGCGGTGAGGCCTGGGGGTCCCGCGGCTTTGCATGGCGCAGAGGAGGCTGGTCCCGGTGGAGGAGGTGGCCAGCAGGGGAGGGCAGTTGTGGGCAATCAGGCTGGCAGGGGAACAGTTAGGCATCAATCAGGCTGGCAGGGGGGCGGTTAGTGGGTGATCAGGCTGGCAGGAGAGTGGTTAGGAGCCAGCAGTCCCGGATTGTGAAAGCGATGTTCATCTGCTGGGCCTAAACCGGCAGTTGGACATCCCCCAAGGGATCCCAGATTAGAGAGGGTGAAGGCCAGGTTGAGGACACACCCTTCCTGTGCATGAATTTTGTTCAGTCATGAAAAGGAACAAAGTACTGATACACGCTGCACCACTTACTGTAAACTTAGAACACAGAATGCTCAGTGAAAGACGGCAGATAAAACAGGCCACATATTGTCTGACTCCATTTATATAAAACAGGCTAACGTGCAAATACTGAGAGAAGACCAGTGGCTGCCAGAGGCTGAGGGGGGTGGGCTTCTGGGAGAGAAGGGAATGACTAATGGGTGCAGGGCTTGTTTCTGGGGTGACAAAAAGTTCTGAAATTGGCCAGTAATAATTATATGAAAAGGGTGAATTATAACCAACAAAATAACTTAAGTCTGGTGGGAGAAAATAAAGGGAAGTGTTGACAAAGATGAACCAGAGGACTGGGGAAAGAGGGTGCGCACTGTGATGAGACGAAGCACCGTTGCTTGCCGTCTTTACTAAAGCTCTGTGGGGCCTGGTTGCCATGCTCCACGCCAGTGACAAGCCGTCCTGGGGCCAGGTGACGTGCCTGTGCGGAGAGAAATGCGGGCACGCGGCACAGTTCCCTCTGTAACCTCATGCATGCACAGCGCTCACTGGTCATGAAGTGTCACACACGGCACTGCCCTCGCTCTCCTGGGGCCAGGGATGGGTGGGGGGCCACACGGAGACTCCCAGGGGCAGGATGGCTGGCCTGCACGTCAGACCTGTACCTTGCCCCGCCCCTGCTGTCCATCCGGGGGTTATGGTGCCAAAACGTAGGTGGGTGTGGACACTGTCTTTACCTAAACCCCGGGTTCCTTCCTGTCCCACTCAAGCTCTTCTGTTCACAGACGAACCGCTCCTGCCCCGGCACGTGGCAACTTCAAGGTGTTTCCCACAGAGTCACGCACGGGTCCGGCCGCCCCTCCCTCCATTTCCCCCAGAAACACTGAGCACAGCAACCAGGCCCTCAGAGCTGTAGGGTAACAGACACGGCGCAGGAGTCAGACTTCTGCTTCTATCCAGCGGTGTGACAGCCACAGGCAAAAGCAAGTCGTTTAGAACGCACGGCAGACGGAGAGCAGGTGCAGAAAGGGGGCAGGGCACGGGAGTGGGGTTTCCCGAGTAAGCCTGGAAAAGGCGTTGCGGGAGGGGGGTTTCTTGAATAAGCCGGGAAAAGGGGGTGCAGGAGTGGGATTTCCTGAGTAAGCCGGGAAAGGATCTCACAAAACGCTGATGCCAACAGATTACCTCCAGGACGAGGTTTTAGGTGACTTTTACTTTCTTCTCTGCACGTCCGGACACGGGCTTTAAAAACACGCTCACTTTGCAAAAGCCCGAGTTTGGAGGCCAAGTGATGGGCCCCCTTGCTCCAGACACGTCCCTGCCCGTGGTGGGAGGTGCACCTGTGCAGCGGTGCCTTTCCAACGGCCGCCCGGCCACACTGTCTCGCCGGGGGCCACACCTGTCTCACGGGGGGCCACGCGGTCTCGCAGGGAGCACGTGGCGGCAGTTCCCTCAGGCTTACCTGGACGGGCGGCTCAATCGTGATCCAGGCCGGGAGCATGAGACTGGGGTTCAGAGGCTGGGTGCCCACGCGGAAGTACACGCCACCCCTGGAGTCACAGGCCCACACGTGCTGGTTCCCACACGCCAAGCTCGTCAGTTTGACAGCTCCTAGGGGCGAGGAGACACAAACACGGGTTACTTTTGTGCAAGGACTCCTCTCACTGAGTCTATCAACTTCAACTTCATTCTGCAAAGAAGAGATGAGGAGCGTGACCAAGACCACCTGTCAGGCGCCACCCAGCAGCCCTCTGTGCCAGGGCGAGGCCGTCCGGATGCCGTCAGCCAGAGCCCCGAGCCACCGAGCACGGGGACTAGCAACTAGTCCTCCCGTCAGCGCCTTCAGATGCGACTATTACGAGCAACAGCGAAAGGACGAGTGGAGAGGATGCTCGTCTTCACCGCTAAGCTGGCGGGTGAAGGGGGTGCTCCCACAGCCACCCAAGCCCCCACTTTTCTGTCCCTGTTTCTCCTTGTTTATCAAGCTGACAGAAGAGGTAGGGATGCAGAAGGAGCCTTAAAGAGAAACCACCACGTTTGACCGACAGCCTATCTGGCCATTAGCAACAGCTGCCGCGGGGCGGGCTTGCAGCCAGGCCTTCGCTTCGAACCTCGCCACAGCACCCGTATTCCCGTCCATGTGTCCATGTGCCATCAGGACTAGACATGGAGACATGTGCCCAGGGCCCCACGGCGGGGACGTGGCTGAGCCAGGAGGTGTGAAGCCAGGCTGGCCGGACCCCGCACCCGCTACCCTTGGCCTCCGGGAAACCACATCCGGGGCGTGCAGACCGACCTCTCCTTTAGTCCCATCAGCTTCCACAAACAGAGCGACCTGGAACCCCTGTCCTGTTACGTTAGGGACCACTTATCACTCTTCCCGTCACTGCCCGGCAAAGGCTCTGTGGGTTCCAGTCCAGCCTTGTCCAGGCCTCCCTGGAAACAGTCCCAGGTGGCACGCTGGGTGTGACTTCTCCCACGGGGGCCCCTCCTTTCCCAGCTGAGGACGGTCCCCTGCACCAAGCACCACCCATTCCTCGCCATGCACACGAGTGCTGCCCAGAAGGGAGCTGCTGGGCCAGGGCAGACGTGCACCAGCATCGCGGTGGCACCTCTTCTGTCGCCCCTCCTAGAGGTGTGAGGGGTGTCCTGCCGCGTTTCATGCATATTATGTGCAGGAGCCTGAGAGCCACAGTGCGGAGATGGGGCACTTGTGTCTTCTCTAGGGTGGTGCCATTCACGTCTTTTTAAGCTGAGGGGTTTGTCTTCGGTGATGAAGCCAGAGGGTGGGTCATCTGGACGTGAAAACTGGGGAAGAGGCGGGCAGCTGCCCTTGCTGGCGGCTGCCCCGGCTTCCGATGACTGCCCGTGTGTCTGCACCCGTGGGCACGGGTCTTGCTGTGGCAATGCTGTCACGTGCCTTAGTGTGAGACAAACTTAGAAGTGTAACTCCCACAACACGCAAGGTCTCAGCACCCCTCTGTGCATTTCCTAAAGACGATGATTTCTCGTCCGCTGAAATTAACTGCATTTTCCTCGGAATCTTTTACAGAATGGCCTACCAGGGAGTTCGAGAGCCTCCCGGGGCTCTAAAGTGGACGTTAAAACATCTGTGCCACTCAGAGAAGGGAGCTTCCGCAGCAAGTTCCAGACACAGCGAGACACAAGTGCTGATCGGAGGCAAGGCTCTGCTGGGGCCTGCAGCCCCGAGAGGCACTCCAGGCAGCAGCTGCAGACCCCTGCCCTCCCCCACACTCCCGCTCCCAGTCCCAGGAGTTAAGCGGGGCCTCATCTGGCCAGCGGGTCATGAGCAGAGGGATGGTCCCTCCTGGACGGAACCGCTGGAGCTGGCGCAGGGCCCTCCGGCCGCAGTGCCCGAGGGGCCGGGGCCGCCCAGCACCAGGGACCAGTGCTCACCACCCCCCACCCCGCTCCGGCTCAACAGCCCCGACAGAGCCAGGCTGACAGCCATCGCTGGCGGGAGAGCAGATGGCGTTCACAGTGCAGCCACCGATCCTGGACTGTCACTGCACAGCCCAACCAACCAACACACACACTTTTCTGCCACTTCTGGGTTTTCCTCTCCCGTTAACAAAAGTTTTAATTCCGTCACTCGACAGGTCAGACTTCTTCCCCTAACAGAAAGGGGCACCTGCTTGGCGCTCTACTCATCGGGCGGCGCACTTTTCTGCACGCATTTCCAAAGGCATGACAGACCCCAGGCCCCGCCCCGCCCACGCCGAGACCCATGAACTGTCATCGCAAACCGCAGCACTGCTCACCCCGGCGCCTGGCTGTGCACACGTGCCTGGGCATCTTAACCATCCACCAGAGGATGCCAATTTGCTTCCAAAAACTAAGGTTGTAATAAACTGCAAATTCCAATAGCTAAACATTTAAGAATTCTCTTCATTTCACCTCAAAGCAGCAATTGATTTGGTAGTTAGCATAATGATACTACGTTTTTAAGAAAAAATTAAAGGCAGAAACTGTGTTCCTTAAAATCGCAACTTCCCTGTGCCAAGTGGGGAAGACCAGTGACATTCCAGACGGCAGTGACCTGGCCCAGCCCAAGGTCAACACCGGCCTGAGGCAGCCCAGCTCACGTGGTCGGCACCGGGAAGACGGGCTCCCATGTTCATGTTCTCAAGGTCGGGACCCTGGGACAGAGAGGCCACGACCGAGAGCAGGGCCCCCATCTCTGAGCAGCTCACATTTCCAGGGGGCGCTGCTGCCACCATCTCTCTGCGGTGGGCGCTGCTGCTCCCCGTAGGAAGGGGAGGAGTGGGTTTAGAGGGAAGCCAGCAGCCTGCCAGGCCCAGCTCTGGGCACGGCCAGCACTGCCTCTGCAGTGAGTCCCGCTCCTCAGCCTGGCCTCCTGCCACCGGCTGTGTGACCGACGCCAGGCTCGGCTGCACCCTGGCACGGCTTTGTCAACAATGAGTTTGCAGGCAGGAGGCCGGCGGCTCCGTCCTCTGCGCCGGCACTGTGCTGGGAGCAAGTGCCCGCTGCCTGCACGTCCCGACTCGGATGCAGCTCCCTCCTCAAATGGAGACTCCACCCCCGAAGCTGTTTCTCCCCAGAAAGAGTGGCCATCACCCCCGTGAAGCCCAAAGGCACCTCCAAGACCTGCCCGCTCCAGCCTGCCGGCTGCCGGGAGGACCGCGCTGACCTGAAGGGAGGCAGGGCTGTGGGCTGGAGTGAGTCCGGAGGCCCTGGCAGAGCTGGGCGGGGGCGGAGCCAGGCACGATGCCCACTCCCTCTGCACCAAGCTCTCGGCGTGGCAGGACACAAACCGCGCCTGGCCTTTGCGCCTCCGAGAGGAACCCCGGCACCCCCACATGTCTGGCCGGGGCAGGCGGGAGGGCCATGACCTTCAGGAACAAGGGCTGCCAAATGCTCTCAAAAGCGGAGCAGTGGCCCCGGGGCTGGGATGAGGTTCCAAAGACAGTGTGCGGACAGGCACCTGGGCTGCAGGTTCAACCCTGGCCCCAGGCAGGCGCCTCCAGGAGGCAACCAGTGGATGTGTCTCACATCTGTCTCTCTCTCTAGAAGTCAAGGTGAGGATTAACACACACACACACACACCACACAAATGACAGGGCAATGTGTAGCTCTGGACAGCGTGGGCTTGTAGAGTGGAGGCCAGCTGAGCTGATGTGGGGGCTGCTGGACACCAGAGGCGGCTCTCCGCACGGCACCTGTGCAGCCACCCGGCCGAGACCTGCCTGAGGGTGGAGAGCGGCTCCTGCGCCAGGAGGTGCGGCCCCCCCTCTGTGTGGAGGACGCGTGGCTGAACCCTCAAACATCTACGCTGTGCAGACAACGCTGGCACTCAGCTGCCCAGGAAACCGTACGGCCGAGCATTTGTGGGGCCCATCTGGACCCTCGGAACCCCCTGGCACACCCTCCGCTTCAGAGCAGCCACACCTCAGCTGCCGTTCAATCGAGGATTTGCCTGAGCCAAAACCGGTTTGGCTCAGTGGATGGAGCATCAGCCTGCCCACTGAAGGGTCCCAGGTACAATTCCGGTCAAGGGCATGTACCTTGGTTGTAGGCACATCCCCGGTGGGGAGTTTGCAAGAGGCAGCTGATTGATGTTTCTCTCTCACCGATGTTTCTAGCTTTCTATCCCTCTCCCTTCCTCTCTGTAAAAATCAATAAAATATATTTTTTAAAAAAAGAAAAAAAAAAGAATTTGCCTGAAAAATCGAATGTTGGGCTCATCCTCTTGCCCTGTGAGAACAGAATGAATGATTTATCAAAGGCACCTGCTGGGTGCCTGCTGCAACCCGAGGAGGCTCGCAGAGGCAGTGAGAC
Source organism: Lasiurus borealis (assembly GCA_004026805.1). Lineage (NCBI taxonomy): Eukaryota > Metazoa > Chordata > Mammalia > Chiroptera > Vespertilionidae > Lasiurus > Lasiurus borealis. The sequence continues at coordinate 19,638 of PVJN01027267.1, forward strand.
GCCGGGTCTCCGTCTGCCTGAGCCCCGAGCCTCGCTCGCTGAGCAGCTCGTCTCTGCTGGAGCAGACAGTCAGCGGGTCACTGACTCTGGCATAGGACATGCCCTTTTCCAGACTATAAAGCACGGAGCAGCGTGCCACCTGCAGACAGACTGGCAGAGGCCATGGCACCACGGGATTACTGGAAGCAGTTCTTTTGGGCAATGTCCTCTGAGTCCGCTCCTCCCGAATTTTGAAATCCCCCAACCACGGTGGGAAGAGAAGCGCCTCCAAAACCAGGAAGCCCCGCAACTTACACCGGGTCACACAGAATCCCCGCAGGCGGAAGCCAGAGGCCCTCCCAGCGCCCGCGGCGGCCTACCTAGCTGGGCCAGGTCCAGCCGCGTCCAGTGCAGGCCGGTGGGGCAGCTCGCGGACAGCGTCCTGATGAACACCTGGCCCAGGCTGTCCAGCGCCCACAGCGCGTCCTGGCAGGCGGCGTAGGCCCTCATCTCGGTGTCGGGAGGCAGCTGCACCGTGGACGGGCGGGACTGCGCGTGCTGGGCGCCCACGCTGCACAGGTCCTTGCTGCCCTGGCACAGCCACAAGGCGCTGCCTGCGGGAGAGTGCGGGGGGATCACTGACAAAGGGGCCGCTGCCTCCGGGCAGCTGACCCCTACGGCTCCCTCGCCACCGTGTGCCAGAAGCTCCGTGCGTCTTAAGATAGTGTCGGAGGGCACACCATGGCGAGCAAGAGACAAGCCCGGGACACTTTAACGAAGTGGAAGGAAACAGGGCTGGGGATTGCAGGAAGGCTACGATGGTGGCCGAGTGGCTCTGACCCAGGAGGTGCTATCATGATCACTTGGGAGTGTTCCCCCACCCTCTGGAGGCCGTGGGGTCGAGGGTCTCAGCAGCACAGAACCAGGGGCTGGCCGGCTCTGCAGGGGGCTGGGGCTGGGGCTGGGCCCGCATGGAAGCTGGAAAGCCTTCTCTTCCTGTCCCTCCACCACTCCAGCACACCCAGACCCTCAGGTGCAGAAGATTCAGCTTAAAATGCACACACCCTCAGGGAAGTTAAGACCTTGGGCACAACGTGTTATCTAAAATGTGACCTAACACCTGCGCCAGTCTGTTTGGGAATTCAACTTTTCCTTGGTTTTGAAGACCTCGAGCAACGCCAGGCCTGTCAGGTCCCCGCCCAGCAGCGCCCCGGGGAGCAGTAACACGGCTGCAGCGCATGTGTCGTAATGTGTGCAGCCGCGGCCAGCGTGACGGCCCGGGCCGCAGGTCTCAGCGGACCGGGGCAGGTTTGCTGCCCACTCGGAGCTGGCCCGGGGCTCAGAGCTTACCGCTCCCAGCACTGTGGTCAGAGCGACCGGGAGAAGCAAGTTACTGCTCTGACCACGTTCCCACTTCCTAGCGGTGCTGAAGCCTGAATTACCCACTGCTTCCCCGGACCCCAGACTGCACGAGCCTTGGCCCGTCTGGGGAGGCGGCTTCCCAGAGGGGTCACCGGAGTGCCAGGTCTCCACGCTGCTGCTCCTGGCTCCCAGTCTGATGCTGGCAGGGGCTGACTTGTGACCAGAGAGCAGGCCTGTCCTGCAGGGTCCCGGCTGTAAACCAGGAGGAAGTGGCTGCTGGGAGGTGACGGGTGCCCCCCGGCTGCTGTGCCATGGCGGGGGAGATGGCCGGAAGTCACGGCGGCCAGCCCTGGTGGCTACACTGTGTGTTCTCCTCCTCAGGGCGTGCTGTCCTTAGACTCACTCAGCTTAGCTGTTCTGGAGCCTTCTCTCCTGGTCAGGTGCCCAGCCCCAGGGGCCTTCGACTCAGCCACAAGGGCCACTGGCCTGTGCCATGACCCCACCTTGTCTCTGAGGTCCACCCAGCCACGCCCCCACCCCAACAAGGCCACATGCAGGCGATGGCGTTAACTGTGCCACGGCCACCCCGCCCTGCGTTCCCACCAACCTTCCTTCGTGGGGGCGGGGGAGGCCAGCACGAAGGCCCATTTGGTGGCGGAAGCTGTCCCTCGGGGAACGACGTTGTTCCAGTACGTGCCTGGAGAGAGAGCAGCAGGTGTTAGTGAAAGGAGGAATGACCCACACCCCAGAGCATGGTTCCGGTCCACACCGGCCCTGGCAGCTCACGGCTGGTTGCAGCCTGTCTTTACTGGGAGGGCCGAGCAGCACTTGAGAGCTGGTCCTTGTCCCTCCGTGGGCACCAGCAAGCAGAGCCGCCGTGTTGCCCACAAAGCAGGGGTGCGTTACAGAAAGGAGGGGTGCGTGTGGGCCGTGACAGCGTGACATCTTCCTCCAGGAAACGAACTAGTCTCTCTGCGTGGGCTCTGCCGGTTTGGGTGAATTTTTTCATTTAAATGGGAAGTTATTAACGTAAAAGGGGCTCCATTTGCTTTCTCTTATAACAGGCTCCCAGGGGAGACGATCGCACACCGGACACTGGGGTCCAAGCGGCAGCAGTGACAGATGGAGGGAAGGGGACAAGCACAAAGAATGCCTCCGCCCAGCACTGCTCCTCTGGCCCGCGTCCCCTTCTCGGCCGCGCCGAGCTCTCCTTTAAGCCGCGTGAAAGCCGCAGCAGTTCACCCACCGATGAGGCTCCCCTTGGCCACGTGGAGCTCGTTCTTGCCCGAGGAGATCCAGACGCCGCTGCCGTTCACCCCCAGCAGGCTGGGCTGGCACTGAAGCTGCTGCGACCAGAAGGCCATGCGCAGCTTGTCGGCCACCTTTTCCACGGGCACCTGGGCCGCGGTAGCCACCGAGTGCGTGGCGTGCACGATGGTCTGGAAGAGGCTGCACTGGTCGAACACCACGTAGTCGGTGATGCTCACCTGCAGGGATGGGCAGACATGCTGTTAGGGCGCTCTTCCCGCCGACAGGGAGGGTCTGGCCCCCAGGGACATGCGTGTTAGTGAGGACTGAGAAAAGTCAGCAGGACACGCCCGAACTGCCGTCACGACCCGGGGGCGGGATGCAGAGAGGTGGGAAATGCCACCTTTTCCACCCTTTCCTGTCCTGTGGGTCTGTTACAAGCCTGTGACTAAACATCGCCCCTTACACCGCTAAGACTTTTGTTCTAGTTAGTGGGAATTATTTTGTTTTTAAACTCAGGTATTTCTCACGGACAATACTTAGACTACAAAATAATAAGCCTTCCAAAGGCACTTCAAGTGATAACTTATTATCCACACCAGGACTGCCAGTCCTTACGCCGCCCACAGCCGGAGGCCCGTCCTGCGCTGCAGGCAGCACCTGGCTCCGACGCTGGGCCCTGGCCTCTCCCCCTGGCCTGGAAGGTGCTTCTCCGGGCGCCTCCCGAGGAGGCTGACCTGCACTGAGCAGCGCTCCGAGGTACCTGCCCAGGCGGGAAGTCTGGGTGTTTCCAAAGTGCTGGGACCCAGCCTCTGACTTAGTAAAACTGAGGACGGTTACTGAATCCCTCCCCCACCTCTTGGGGAAAAGAGGGGGGCTATAAGGGACAGCAGTCCCACCCCTGGGAGATCTCGGCCCCACGAGCACCCACTTGCCACCAATGGTCGTCCTCCCCTTGGGGCTTCTTGGCAACAATGCCGGTCCTGAACCACAGGGTCCCGCGGATGTCCAGCGCCCACAGGGTCTGCTGGTCCCCGAGCGTCACACACACAGGCTCCAAGGCCTGCCTTTCACTGGAATGGAGAGGACAGGGGAGTCACATCCCGGCGAAGTCCCAGTGGGTCTAGGTGTGCCAGCAGAGGGTGTCCTGGGGGGCGGCCTGGGAGAAGAGACACCCCACCCACAAGACCCCAGGAAGAAAGCTGCATTTGGGGTGAGTTACTGGGCAACACCAACTGTTCACTTGCATTGTAGCTTCTGAAAGACACAGGAAGACCAGAATGACAGGGAAGCTTCTGGAAGAAAATAACCTTAGAAAGGTGAGCAGAGGCCCAGCAGGAATTCAGGCCCCAGGCGCCTCCACCTCCCTGCCCCTCCTCCACTGTGTGCGGGCTGCAACTGGGCAGACGCCGCTCTCTCTGGGCCTCGGGTGCCATCCTCGCCAGCCTCCAGGCTCAGCGGGGCTACACTCTGCTCGGCGCCTGGAGCCCGGGCACCCGGTGCTTGCTCTGCCCCCCGGTTTAGGAGCGTCTGCACTAACTGAGGGGTCAGTTTACACCCCCCTCCCCCCTGCCCCTGGGGAGCTCCCTGAGGCAGGCAGGCTCAGGGGTCCTTGCACACCTGCCTGGCAACTCTGGCTTACCATGCGTACTTGCTCAAGTTTCGTGGGTTGCTAAATGCAAACCAATATCCTAACCTCATTTTCTAAGGGCTATTAATTTTACATTAGCAAACTGACTTGAGAGTAATTCTGTAGTTAAAATTTTGAATGGCATAATGTAGCCAAATATATTACAATTCAGAGGTCAATTTCAACTGATGAGAAGGATAATAAAAACAATTGGGCTCTACAGCATCTGAGATTCTCAAGAGAAACCCCGACACCGGGCAGTTTGAGCAGACAGTCCTGAGAGGCTGGTGGTGGGGGAGGCTCGGGCTGCACAGGAGGCAGCAGCACTGGAAAAGCTGACCTCTGACCCCACATGCCGCACCCTCAGAGATGGACAGCGTCTCCCAGGCCAGGCTGCTCAAACCGGTTCTGACAACGGCAGAGAACAACACCATGACCCGGGAAACCCGCAGGGAACCAGCTGCGAGGGGCGCCCTGCTGACCAGGCCCAGAGGCGGGACAAGCAGGACCAGCAGTCAGTCACCTGATGATGTCACACTTCCACTGCTCGCCTTCAGGGCAGAAGCTGCTCACGCCCTCCCGGTACAGGAGCGCTCTCTGCTCCGTCAGCGCCCACACCACGCTGTTCCGGGCTGTCACCTGCGACAGCGGGTATGGGCAGTCGACCTTGATGGCTCTGGCACAGGGGCGATCCACGCTGAGACCTGCCAAAGAGCCCCCAACACACCATCAGGAGGTCACGCCTCACTGTTATTCTGGGTACTTAGTTTTCTTTTTGGCATTTTGCTATATTCCTTTGTAATAAGTGCTTTTTGAAAAGCTCTAGTCAGCCCCTGGTTGGGTGCTCAGTTGGCTGGAGCATCATCCCACACATGGGAAGGTTGCAGGTTCAATCCCTGGGAGGCAACCAACTGGTTTCTCTCTCATATCGGTGTTTCTCTCTCTCTCTCTCTAAAAATCAACAAGTCGCTCTGGAGACTTCACCAGTCTCTTGGGGAAATCATGCTGCTGTGACCCTCGTCCAGCCCACTACTATCGAAGTCCAACCCCCTGTGATCTCCACGGTCAGACTCAGCAGGAAGCAGTTACAGAAAATGTGACCTTCGTCCCTATTCCATAAAACAGAAAGGCTGGAAATCAGGTTTGAGGGAGCAGTTGAGTTGATACCTTGATACCCTTCCCCCGGAACTGGCTTTTCAGGTCATTTCACTACGGACAGTCCCTTTGCTGAAGACCATTCCATTCTCTGCCCTCTGGGTATGCATAAAGAAGTCTCCGCCCAAAAAAATCCCGCCAAAAGTCCTTTAAAAGCCGCTGACTCCCACCAGGCTCAGCCACCTGGTGTGCGGCTGATGGAATAAATGTGTAATCCCTCACCATTCCCGCCTCCTGCGTTCCTCCCTCGGTGACCTAACATCTACAAATCCTGGGCCGACCTGAGACTGTAACCCAGAAAGTCTGGGTGGAACAGGGCTCTTCTGAAACCACTGCCCTGGAGATCCCTAAGGCACTGCTGGTTGCACCAACAACACTGCTGGTTAGAAGACTGATCTTTACAGAAATCCAACACGGTCTCTTAGCAACCAGAAAAGAGCTCCTGGCTCTGGCTAGTTGCCCAGTGGTTAGAGCATCCGCCTGCAGACAGAAGGGCTCCGGGTTCAATTTCTAGCCAAGGGCACATATCTGGGTTGCAGATTCCTGAGCCCAGGGTTGGGGCCCATGCAGGAAGCAACCGATGGATGTGTCTCTCACATTGATGTCTCTCTGTTTTCTCTCCCTCCCACTCTCTCTAAAAATCAATGAAAAATAACCTTGGGTGAGGATCAACAAGAGTTCCCACCCAATCCGCCCCAGTCCTGTGAATCACTGCTCTGGGACACCCCCCCCCCCGACCGTCCCTCCCCCCAATTCTGCTGATAGACAGCACCTGGACATGAACTCTCATCCGTCTCCTTTTAGTGAACAAGTCCCCTGTGGCCTCCAGCATTAAGGTCCCCTCAGGGCAGGGGAACTGCTGCCGGGAGCAGAGGAGTTCCGTTCTTCCCGGACCTCCATGTGCCTGTGTGGAGAAGCGGCTGCGGCCTGAGAAACCCAGGCCCAGCCACGGGAGGGTGCCGGCGGCACTTCTCTCAGACGACCCTGCGGGGAAGTGACAGCAGTGGTCGCCGGGAAGGAGCCTTCGGTTCTGTTCTGTTTCTCACTACACAATCCCGTTGGTTCTTGCCCTGAATGTGTCCTGGCTGAACTTGAACCAGCAGCAGGAAACGGCTAATATATGCCAATGGCAGCACTCTCTCTCCAGAAGTTTCCTCTAAATGGCTGTTCAGCCTCCACAGAGCCGGCACCGGAAGCCGCCGTCACCCTGGGCGCTCACCTGTCTGCAGGTACAGGTCTCCGTTGGTCCTGATGACCCAGGCGGCGTCCTCGCTCAGCGCCACGAACACGGCCTGGGGCAGGGCCTCGTACCAGTGCCGCTTGCCCTTGATGGTCACTTTGCCACAGGCAAAGGCCCGGTTAGACTTCTGCTCGATCTTCCAGAGCAGGGCCCCTGCGGAGAAAGCGCCGTCAGAACCGTGGAGAACCCTCCGCTGGGTGCCGGGGAGGGTGTGGTTGCTAAACGCCGCCCGCTGCAGCACTCGCGGGGAAGAGCCCCGGCGCCAGGTCTGAGTCTGTGGCCGCCGCCTGCGGCTTCGGGTGTCCTGCCACGCAGTGCCGCCAACCTGACCTCGTCTGTGGAACAGCGAGACCACGTCGCCAACAGCACGGGGCTGGCACCCACAGGCACTCATCCACTAAACGGAGGCGGGGCTTCATCCTTAGTGGCTGGGGAGACCAAGTGGACACGGGTCGCCGTGCGCCCTGAGGCAGGTGGGAGTCTGGCAGGGGGTCGGACCCGCTCCCGGGGCAGATGCAGAGAGGGGAGCATCTGGCCTGTGCGGTGCTTCCTTCACTCAAAGGGATTCTGGAGAACAGGGGCAAAGGGGCGGGACAGGAAAAGGGAAGAAAGGAGGGAACTCTGCAGGTGGGGGTGTGGCACAGGCTGGCACCCACGTGTGAGAAGCCACCAGGCCCAGGAATGACGGAAAGCACAGCAGCTGGACCAGAGGGTGGGCCTGAGGACAGGAAGCAGGACAGGTGCTCTGGCAAAGCTCGCCCCAAATGCCCGGCCCAGGGCTCAGCGCTGACGCCAGAGGTGGCCTCGAGGCCATCCCAGCCAAGAACACCCGCCTCCCGGAGCAGAGTTCTCACTAGAGCAACAGGGACAGGAAGGTTGGAAACACAAGGCAATTGCTACCATCAGAAGAACCAAAGCTTCTAAAAGGCTGAGGAGACGACCCCACAGGTGAAGGACAGAAGGAGAATGGAAACAATCATTAACGCCACCAAGGCAGGAGGCCAGGCGTCAGTCTTCTGAAGGAAACAGATTCTCAGACGAGCAGACAGAACAAAGCCACTGACAAGCCAGCAGTTTAAATAGTGACACAGCCCAGGGGCCTTAAGGTAAATCCATTGCAAAGTCACAGAGGACAGTCCAAGGTCAGAGACACACTTTAGTATGACTTCCTACCAGCTTCCTAGCGACAAACTGGGCGCCTCCTGGCAGATACACAAACACTTCTGTTCTGCCCGCCGCCCCCGAACAGGTGCGGTGGAAACACCAGGACTAAAGAGGCGAGCAGGCACCTCAGCCCAGCGGCTCCTCATGCAGGGACCGGCGCTCCCGTTTGGGGGCATCAGACAAGGGATGCCTCTTCTTTCTACGGTCAGGGAGCAGATTACTCACCCGAAGAATATGTGCATATAGCTCATTTAACAATGATTTCTAAAAAGGAAAACAAATAGTCTGAACGTATCTAACACGTGCATACAGCCATTTCCTTAGTATGATTGCTTTAAAGCAACACTAAGAAACAGAAATGCATCTTATTTTTGTAAGGAGCATATACATCTCCCTCCATATCCTCAAAATTCTAGCTATTTGTATAGCCTACAAAAATGTTTGTGTTGCCACTGCAATTAATAAACAGAAACTCAGATGAACAGCATTTACACTACCCAACTGATACCAAATGGAGCCGTCTGTTTGGAGAAAAGCCCTCCTCTAGTGGGGAGGGGAGTGGGAAGGCGGGGAGAGGCGGGGGTTGGGGGGGGGGAAGCGGTCTGAGGAATGGGGCTGCAGGGCCTCCAGCGAGGGCCAGGGCGGTGACCCTGGGCCGCAAGCAGAAAAGGGCGAACCTGAGGGCGAGACTGCCACCTGCTGGACGGCATCTTCAAACTTCTGCCAGCGCAGCCCGGCACTGGCACCCCGCAAGGCGCTGCAGAACAGGCCGCCTCTGTAGTCCAGGCACCAGATGTGCTTCTCGGAGACGCCCAGGCTGAGGATGCCGTGGCCGGGGCCGGAGTAGCCCA
>PVJN01027268.1:0-28249 GCA_004026805.1 Lasiurus borealis
GTTTCTCTGTCTCTGGATCTATTTTTGTTCATTAGTTTATGTTGTTCATCATATTCCACAAATGAGTGAGATCATGTGATACTTACCTTTCTCTGCCTGGCTTATTTCACTTAGCATAATGCTCTCCAGGTCCATCCATGTTGTTGCAAATGGTAAAAACTCCTTTTTTTTTTTTTAACCACAGCGCAGTATTCCATTGTGTAGATGTACCACAGTTTTCTAATCCACTCTTCTGCTGATGGGCTCTGAGGCTGTTTCTAAATCTTAGCTATGGTGATTTGTGCTGCTATGAACATAGGGGTGCATATATCCTTTCTGATTGATCTTCCTAGTTTCTTGGGATATATTCCTAGAAGTGGGATCACTGGGTCAAATGGGAGTTCCATTTTTAGTTTTGTGAGGAAACTCCATACTGTTCTCCACAGCGGCTGCACCAGTCTGCATTCCCACCAGCAGTGCACGGAGGTTCCTTTTTCTCCGCATCCTTGCCAGCACATGTTATTTGTTGATTTGTTGATAATAGCCATCCTGACAGGTGTGAGATGGTGCTACATTGTTGTTTTGATTTGTAGCTCTCTGATGATTAGTGACTTTGAGCATGTTTTCATATGTCTCTTGGCCTTCCTTCTGACTTCTTTCAAAAAGTGTCTATTTAGATCAGTTGCCCATATTTTGATTGGGTTATCTTCTTTTTGTTAAGTTGTAAGAGTTCTCTGTAAATGTTGAGAGATTTAAACCCTTATTGTTGATATCATTGGCAAATATGTTCCCCCATGCAGTGGGCTTTCTTGTTTTATTGAGGGTCTCCTTCACTGTGTAAAAGCTTTTTATTTTGATGTAGTCCCATTTGTTTATTAGATGCACCCCTGCCCTCCTTTATTTTCTCTTTAGTTTCCATTGCCCTAGGAGCTATATCAGTGAAGAAATTGCTTCGGCATATGTCTGAGATTTCTCTACCTGTGGATTCCTCTAGTATTTTTATGGTTTCCCATCGTATGTTTAAGTCCTTGATCCACTTTGAGTTTATTTTTGTGTATGGTGTAAGTTGGTGGTCTAGTTTCATTTTTTTTTGCATGTAACTGTCCAATTTTCCCAACACCATTTGTTAAAGAGACTGTCTTGACTCCACTGTATGTTCATGCCTCCTCTGTAAAATATTAATCAGCATAGTGATTTGGGTCAATTTCTGGGTTCTCTATTCTATTCCATTGGTCTATATGCCTGTTCTTGTGCCAATACCAGGCAGTTTTGAGATTAGTAGCTTTGCAATACCACTTGAAATCTGGTATTGAGATCCCACCTACTTTATTCTTCTTTCTCAAGATTGCTGTGGCTATTTGGGGTCTTTTTTTATTCTAGATTAATTTTTGGAAAGTTTTTTCTAGATCTTTGAAATATACCATTGGTATTTTAATGGGAAGTGTATTGACTTTATAGATTGCTTTGGGTAGTGTGAACATTTTGATGATGTTGATTCTACCAATCCATGAACATGGTATGTTCTTCCATCTGTTTCCTCTATCTCTTTTTTCAGTGTCCTGTAGTTTTCCACATAAAAGTCTTTTACCTCCTTAGTTAAATTTATTCCTAGGTATCTTACTTTTTTTTGGTGCGATGGTAAATGGGATTGCTTTTTTAGTCTCTCTTTCTGTAAGTCCATTATTGGTCTATAGAAATGCCATAGATTTCTTGGCGTTAATTTTGTATCCTGCTACCTTGCCAAATTCATTTATTAAGTGTAGTAATTTTTTGATGGAGTCTTTGGGGTTTTCTATGTACAGAATCATGTTATCTGGTTCTTCTTTTACTTCTTCTTTTCCAATTTGGATGCCTTTTATTTCTTCTTCTTGTCTGATCACAATGGCTAGTACTTCCAGCACTATGTTGAACAGGAGTGGTGAGAGTGGGCATCCCTGTTTTGTTCCTTTTCTTAAGGGAAATGGTTTTAGTTTTTGCTCACTGCGTATGACGTTAGCTGTGGGTTTCTCATATATGGTTTTTATGATGTTGAGGTATGATCCTTCTGTTTCCACTTTGCTAAGAGTTTTTGTTAAGAAAGGGTGTTAAATTTTGTCAAATGCTTTTTCTGCATCAAGTGATATGACTATAAGATTTTTATCTCTCAATTTGTTTATGTGATGTATCACGTTTATGGATTTGCAGATATTGTACCACCCTCGCATCCCTGGGATAAATCGTACTTGGTCATGGTGTATGACTTTTCTGATGTACTGCTGGATCTGATTTGCTAGAATTTTGTTGAGGATTTTGACATCTATGTTCATGAGGGATATTGGCTTATAATTCTCTTTCATTGTGTTATCTTTATCTGGTTTTGGTATTAAGATGATGCTGGCTTCATAGAAGGAGCTTGGAAGTGTTCCTTCCTCTTGAATTTTTTGGAATAGTCTGAGGTAGAGAGGTTTTAGTTCTTCCTTGAATGTTTGTTAAAACTCCCCTTGAAGCCATCTGGCCCCGGGCTTTTGCTTTCTGGAAGCTTTTTGATGACTGTTTTAATTTCTTCCATAGTTATCAGCCTATTGGGATTTTTAGAATCTTCCTGATTGAGTTTTGGAAGGTTGTATTTTCCTAGGAATGTGTCCATTTCCTCCAGGTTGTCTAGTTTGTTAGAATAGAGTTGTTCATAGTATTTTTTAACATTCCTTTGTATTTCTGTGGAATCTTTGTTATTTCTCCTCTTTCATTTCTGATTTTGTTTATTTGAGTCCTCTCTCTTTGCTTCTTGGTGAGCCTGGCTAAGAGGTTCATCAATCTTGTTTATCCTTCTAAGGAACCAGCTCTTGGTTTCATTGATCTTCTGTATTGTTTTTTGGTCTCTATGTCATTCTTTATTATTTTCTTTGTCATTCTTTATTATTTTCTGCTCACTGTGGCTTTTCTTGTTGCCCTCTTTATTACCATTTTTTCTTGTTTTTTGAGGTAGGCCTGTAGAGCTATAAACTTCCCTCAGGACTGCTTTCATTATGTCCCATAGCACTTGCATTGTTGTGTTTTTATTGTCATTCGTCTCTAGGATAGTTTTATGTTCTTCTTTGATCTCATTGAGAACCCAATTATTGTTTCATATCATGCTATTCAGCTTCCAAGTGTTTCGATTTTTTTGAATGTCTTTATTATAGTTTATTTCTCATATTATGCCATTGTGGTTTGAAGAAATGCTTGATATGATTTTCATCTTTTTGAATTTGGGGAGACTTTGCTTGTGACCCAATATGTGGGCTGTTTTTGAAAATGTCCCCTGTGCACTTGAGAAGAACGTATATTCTGTGGCTCTGAAGAGGTCAATTAGGTCCATCTGATATAAGGAGTCCTTTAGAATTGCCGTTTCGGACCAGTGTGGACTGCACAGGGCTTGCTGCTCCTTGGACGTGGGCAGTCTGCTTACGTGGCTGCTGCTCCTTGGAAAGCGGCGGGCCGCTCACACAGCTGCTGCTCCTCGGATGGGGCAGGCTGCTTGCCCAGCTGCTGCTCCTTGGAAGGGAGCTGGGTGCTCATGTAGCACAACTGCTGCTCTTCAGACAGGTGCTGGGTGTGGGCTGCGTGCAGCTGCCGCTCCTCAGACAGGGGTGGGCTGCTCACCTGGTTGCTGCTCCTCAGACGGGGGAACTGGCCGCTCACCCAGCGGCCGCTCCTGGGACAGGGGCAGGCCACGTCCAGGGCTGCTCCCGGGGCTGATTCTGTTTGGATGGGACCGGGCTGCTCCCGTGTCTGCTGTTCGTGTGGCTGCAGCGCCCTGGGCTGAAGCACTGGGCCGGTCAGAGGACAGCCTACTTCAGAACTTGCAGGAGTCTGTGCCCAGGATGGCTGGAGCCTCGCTGACCCTGGGATCACAGCCTAAGTAGCCTGTCCCTGGCAGAGGTGGCTGTAGAGTCTCAGGGCATTCTGGGTGGAGTTGAGGCTGGGAACCCAGTTACGGGAGCTCTCCCCCTCAAAAAGGCGAGGCCTCTGAGGACAAGATGGCCTCCCGGTACTGTTTGCCATGGTAGCAGAAGCTGCCTGGTTAGGCGAGCCTGACTAGCCAGCCCCTGAAGGTCCTGTGGGGTCTAACTGTGCCTCATCCACTCACACACACACACACACACACACACACACACACACACATGCACGCACACATACACACACGCACACACACACACACACACACACGTACGCACACACCCCACCTGACCACACACTCTCTCTTACTCCCTCACGCACTCATGCTCTTTCCCTCACTGCCGCATTCTTCCTGCCTCTATAGTTGGGTCTGGGGTGTTATTGATCCGTTCATGGGTGGATTTCCTCTTCAGATGGATTTGCTCTCCTTGGCCAGACAGGATAACATTCACCTCAACAAGACACAACACAGAGGGAACTAAGCACCAATAACCCCATTATAAGCGACCACCTGAGAAAAGATAAGTAGGGGAGAGAAAGAGAGCACAAAGGATGTCGAAGAGAGAGAAAAATATAAGGAAAGAAAAAGGAATAAAAAGGAGAATATATATATTTATATGTAAGACACTACAGGACCAATTGATAAACAAACAAACAAAAAATACAAACACCACACACCCAACAAAAAGGGTTGGGGCAGAATCTGCAGCAGCTGAGCTTCTACAGTGAAAATGAGACTAAGAATTGGATGACTATGGGAGGAACTCAATTTCCTATTGAGGAAGTAGAAAGGGAATAAGCGGATGAGAAGAAAGAGAATGAAAAGAATAATAATAAATTTGCAAAAAAAACTGATTTAAAAATGGTATAAAAATTAAAAACAGCAAGTAAAAAATAGTGATGGAAAAAAGAATGCAAAAAGAAATAGAAAATGAAGCAACAAACAAAACCAGGAAAACAAAGAAGAAAAGAAGAAAGAAGGGATAATAAAAATAAAAATGAAAACAATGAAGTGTGTTCCTTTGGCTGGCTTAGGATCCCAGTGGTCTGTACTGTACCGTTTCTCCGTTTCCTGGGGGCTGGGGCTAAAGATTTCTCTTTAGGCCAGTTCCTAGGACCTCAGGGAGTACAGTGGTACCTCGAGATACGAGTTTAATTCGTTCCGTCACCTTGAGGCGTGGGAAACTATGAGACGCTCGAGTCGAGGTAAACGGGTGGGTCCTGTGTAGCCGGCCGATCTGCGCGATGACTCCTATCTCAACTGTTGCTCATATTTCAAAGCAAAAATCTCTCGCTCGACGGCTCGTATCTCAAAAATCTCGTGTGTTAGGGCACTTGTATCTTGAGGTACCATTATATTTGGATTCCTTTGTGTTAGTCCGGGTGGGGTCTGGGTGTGGCTCTCTTGGTTGCCTGGAGACTGGAGACTGGAGGGCGGGGCTATCAGGACTCAGGTATGACTGGGCATCATCAGACTCACGACCACCTCTCCTGGACCGCCTGCTCTCCCCAGATTCCACCGGTCCACACCTTCTCCTGCACCTCAGCCACAGGTACATGTCTGTCCCCAAAAGGTCCTACGAATGAGGCTCCATGGAGAAAAGCACAGGCCCCAGAGCCAGGAGGGTCTGTGTCCCTGCAAGCTGGTCTCTTGCCGGCTCTGCAAGGTCCAGCCAGCCCTTCAGGGCCGCCTCTGAGCTCAGATCCAACATCCAGACTCAGAGGTCCCAAACCCTCTCCTTCCCACAGTCCCGTGGACCCTTCTATCACAGTCCGACGCTTCGCTCGTCCTGAGGGATGTCTTTTATTTTTATTATCCCTTTCTGTCTTCTTTTCTTCTTTGTTTTCCTGTTTTTGTTTGTTGCTTTATTTTCTATTTCTTTTGGCATTATTCTCCCATCACTATTTTTTATTTGCTACTTTTAATTTTTATACCATTTTAAATCAGTTTTTTCACAAACTTATTATTATTCTTTTCATTCTCTTTCTTCTCATCCACTTATTCCCTTTCTACTTCCTCAATAATAAATTGAGGTCCTCCCATGGTCATCCAATTCTTAATCTCATTTTCACTCTAGAAGATCAGCTGCTACAGATTCTGTCCCAGGCCTTTTTGGGTGTGTGCTGTTTGGTTTTTGTTTTGTTTTGTTTTTTTTTTTTTGGTTTATCTATTGGTTCTGTAGGGTCTTACACACACACACACACACACACACACATATATTTACACACACATATATATTCTCCTTTTTATTCCTTTTTCTTTCCTTATCTTTTTCTCTCACTTCAATATCCTTTGTGCTCTCTTTCTCTCCCCTGTGGTCTCTCTTCGACCCCCTGGGCACAGAGTTCCAGCAGACTCTCCCCGATTTCACCTTTCTCCAGGGGACCTCTGCCCTTCCCGGCTGCCACCTGTCTCACCATCTGCCTCTCCTTTGCCAGTTCCAGCTGAATTCTATTCGGTTCAGCCGCTCACTCTTATTTGCTCCGGGACAAGGCTCAGGGCGCTCTTACCTATTCCGCTGCTATTTTTGTCTCTCGGGCATGTAGAGGTTTAAAAAATGAAAAATGGGGACATGTCCATGTCAACCCCCAAACATCTACAGTCTCATCAGGGAGAATCGGACTGGATTCTTTTTTTTTTTAAATATATATATATATTTTATTGATTTTTTACACAGAGGAATAGAGAGAAACATCAATGAGAGAGAAACATCGACCAGCAGCCTCCTGCACACCCCCTACTGGGGATGTGCCCGCAACCAAGGTACATGCCCTTGACCGGAATTGAACCTGGGACCTTTCAGTCTGCAGGCCAACGCTCTCTCCACTGAGCCAAACCGGTTTCGGCCAGACTGGATTCTTACTCAGAGAAACGCATCTGGATGCCACCTCCCCAACCTGTCTCCCTGTGTCCCCACCGCTACCCCGGTGCTTGATCCTAAGAGCACCTGACAATCCCCAGCGAGCTCTCAGCCTGGACGGTTATTGCCTGCCCTGGACATAATAGGTTTTCCCCTGATTGCCTGCTTCCTTCCTCGCGAGTCCCTGACTCTGCCCGGCGCCCACATGCCATTTATTCGCCAGAGCACGTCCACCCGTGTCCTCAAGCCAGGTTTTAGCTTTAGTTACAAACCACACTGAAGAAATAATGTCCACTTTGGGCTGGTTGGCAGACCAAAATATAATCGTAAAGAGTGCATTATTTTTAAAGATCCTGAAAACATATTCCAAGATCACTCTTGGCAGGGCCGTTCGGCCAAGGTCATGGC
The DNA here is from genome assembly GCA_004026805.1 of Lasiurus borealis. Taxonomy (NCBI): domain Eukaryota; kingdom Metazoa; phylum Chordata; class Mammalia; order Chiroptera; family Vespertilionidae; genus Lasiurus; species Lasiurus borealis. The sequence continues at coordinate 7,167 of PVJN01027268.1, forward strand.
TGTCTTCTGAACGTGCCACTGCAAGGATTGCCATTTCTCTCCCTTAGAGGTAAAGAGGCAGATGCAGACAGGGCGAGTGAGTCAAGGGCAGTGTCCTCTGCCGGGCTGTCTTTCCGTGTTCCCCCCAACCGGTGCCCATTTCTGGAATGCACCCCCGCCCTCCCCACAATGTAAAGTTGAAAATGGAGAAAAGGCAGTGTTATCGCTCACTTGTTTCTTCTGAAATGATTTCTCCTTTCCTACCTCTTAGCCGCACTCCTTCATCCCAAACTCACCAGCTGAGCCACTGAACAGGTACAGGGCCCTGCATGGCCGTCTTGTGGAAGGAAGGGTGGTCTTTAAAACCCATGGTTCGCGTCTTCGAGGAAATAATTGAGAAAGAATAGAAGTGTGTCCTGACTGGTTTGGCTCAGTGGATAGAGTATTGGCCTGTGGACTAAAAGGTCCCAGGTTTGATTCTGGTCAAGGGCATGTACCTTGGTGGCAGGCACATCCCCAGTAGGGGGCGTGCAAGAGACAGCTGATCGATGTTTCTCTCTCATTGATGTTTCTAAGTCTCTATCCCTCTCCCTTCCTCTCTGTAAAAAATGTATTTTTTAAAAAAAGAATAGAAGTGTATGTGTTTCTTCAGAAAACAGAAGCCAAAGGAAAAAAAGCGACGGCATAAAATACACCCTAAAGACATGGCCCCGTGCCAGCCTGGAAAACTGGCATTATGGGCTTGAAGGGCAAGCTCACAAATGGGTTATTCTGCTCAGCAGAGGTCCGACAACAGACGCGTTGTTTGAGTCGGGTCTTCAAGGACGGGAAGAATTCAGATACCCGGATGGAGTGGGGACCAGAGGGCATTTCAGGCGAGGAGTGGTGAAAGCAAAGGTTAGGAGAGGGGGCAGGCCCAGTGACCAACCAGTGGGGGATCAGGGGTGTATCAGGGAATAGGTGGGAGAGCGAGGAATGGCCCAGCGAGGAGTCCTAGAGAGCCACACCAGGGAGAGTGACCATCAGCATTTAAATAACGGCATTGAAGCTGTGGCTTAGGAAAACTGACCTGGGATCGTTGTCAAGGGAAACAGAGTGGTTCCCGGAAGTGATGGAAGGGGGTGTGAGTGACACAGTGAGAGTTATGGGGAAAGGCGAGACCATGACTGAGAAAGACAGAAGTTGGTCCATTTCATTAGATGCCGGGGATGAAGAAGGCATCAACGATTTACTGCATCTAGGGGAAATGATGTCTTAATCTCTGAGAATCCAGTTTTATTCTTTATTGATACCTAAGTAGGATAAACCCATCTGCTGGTATTGTAGATGTCGCAAAAATGTCCTCCATTCTTGACCTTTCCTTGTAGCCACCCCTTGTGATGTGACTGTGCAGCTCCTCCCGCTGAGAGGTGGTGTCTACTTCTCCACCGGGGAGTCGGGGCTGGCCTTGGCCTTGTGTGGGCAGCATTGTGCAGGAGGGGAGACTAGGTCTGGGCCTAGACTTCAAGAGTCCCTGAGTTTCTCTCCTCTCAGAGGAAGAAACCACTGCCAGGAGTCACCGCTGGATGGTGAGACAACAGATAGCCCTGTCACTCCACTGACCGAGCCACCAGAGCAAAGGAGGCCATCCAGAACCCAGAGCAAGACCATCCTAGACTCAGGCCATCCTAGACCAAGGCCATTCTAGACCAAGGCCATCCTAGACCAAGGCCATCCTAGACCAAGACCATCCTAGACCAAGGCCATCCTAGACCAAGGCCATCCTAGACCAAGGCCATCCTAGACCAAGACTATCCTAGACCAAGGCCATCTAGACCAAGGCCATCCTAGATCAAGATCATCCTAGACCAAGGCCATCCTAGACCAAGGCCATCCTAACTAAGGCCATCCTAGACCAAGACCATCCTAACTAAGGCCATCCCAGACCAAGGCCATCTTAGACCAAGACCATCCTAGATTCAAGCCAACCTAGACCCAGCCAACCCCAGCTGACAAGGGAGCCAGCCCAGGAGACCAGTAGACCCACCCAGCTCCTGAGCAGGAATTGCTGCTCACCCATAAAGCTGCTGCTATTTGTGATGGATGGTCACTTGGCACCACTGTCTGTCTATACCTGTGTCAGGTATCGATTATTAGATCACATGAACAAAGAGGCTTTACACTTTTGCATGTCACACGTCGGAGAGCGAAAAGCACAAATCTCAGCTTGTACCTGAGGCAGGATAGTGAGGCGGAAGGATCTGCTGGAGTTCTCGTCTCTCAGGTAGATGGAGATTTTCGGGAAGTAAGACCAAGGTGTTTCGGAATTCGCCCAGCAAGCCAGCTGGGATCCAGTCCAGAAACCATCCGAGAATTCTGGAATCTAGACAAAACACGACACCGTGAGAACTAATGACTAGTCTGGCACGTCCACAGGAAACAGCTCCCCGCGCTTCCTGTCACCTCGACAGATGCCTGCTGGGATAAACCGTGTTTAATTTGGACAGCGCGGAGGAGCCGTCAGTCCTCGGGAGGGTACCGGGGCTGACAAATAACGATCATTAAAACGCTGAGGCGTGTGGAGCACTCGTTGGCGTGAGGTGCCTGTGTAAGCGCTTTGCAGTCTGATCACGCTCATCCTCAAGCACCGCCATCCGTGTGGCGACATTACCCCCTCTGCTTCATAGGCGAGGAGACCAGAGCACAGAGAGGTGATGTGGCTTGCCCAAGGTCGCACAGTAGTTGGCAATGACCCTTGAGAAGGGAGACCAGATCCTAAATGTGGCCCTCAAGCCCTTGCAGGCATCCCCGCTCCTTGGAATTCCCCACACCCAGCTTGTGAGCTCTCTGCTCTTCTGGAACATCTTTCTGCTCCGCGGAGCTCAGCTCAGATGATGCCTCCTCCAGGAAGCCCTCCCTGACTCCCCCACCTAATGCTGATCTCCCTCTCCCTCCCCCCAGCAGGTATTCCCCTGGAGCGGTTCGTTTGACCTTGACTGTGATTGGTTCACTTCTGTTTCCTGCACTAGGATCTGAGCCCTTTAAGGACAGAGGCCTGCACGCCCTTATGGTCCGAACCCCCAGCCCATTGAGAGATTCGGGACAGATGGGGGGAAACAGGAACGGGAATACAGAATGTCCACCTATGCCTCTCCTCCGGGGACTGGAAGGACAGACACCCAAGCACGTCCACGAGTTGCCGAATCTGAAGGGAATTACAGGTTCCAGCCGCGCCATCTCACCAGGACCAGCGAAGGCGCCAGACCAGGCATGCCGGCTCCCCGAGGGAGGACTGTGTGGGAGGCTCTCTGCTACCACACGTGCTCCTTCCGGCACAGAGCCCTGCTCGGGCCACGTTTGGGGGCGTGTGTGGGGGGGACAGAGCTAGGAGAGGATTGACAGGGAGGAGGGCAGGTGTTTGTCCCTGAGGTAGGAACACCTGGGCAGAGTTGAGGGACGGAAGGGCGTTGATGAGGTATGATGAGGGTGGGGGGGGAGAGGGAGGAGGGCAGAGCCTGAGACCTGCCCCATTGGGGACGCAGACAACTGCACGGTGGCTGGTGCAGAGGATCGGAATGTGCATGAGGCAGGCACGGAGCGGACCAGGTACCACCGTGCCTTTATCAGAAACTGTGTCTCAGAGGCCTGGGCTCCGTGGCACACCCGTGTCATTGTGGCATTCAGGTGGGACGTGCAGGTCACTTGTTGCCAGAGTCCAACCTCTGAGGGGGAGGGGGAGAGATGCTGAATTCCAGAGTCATGGTCAGGAGGGTGGGACATGGTGATGTGGCCGTGGACAGACCATTTAGGACGGCACAGGGAGGAGAGGGACCTAGGACCCAGCCTGAGAAAGGGGCAGGGAGAGAGAGACCCCCAAGAGGGCAGCCCAGGGCTGGGAAGAGGTGCCGGGAGGAGGGCATGATGGAGCGGAGGCAGCTCAGCACGCCGCCGTGCAGAACGCGTGGGCAGGTGCGGAGGGCAGCGCGGTGGCACAGGAGGAGCGCGGTGTGTCCCGTGCTTCACCACCGCACACACGGCGCCAGCCCTCCCTCCTCCTGCTCTGAAGACCTTTATACTCCGAAAGCGCTCCATGTTCTTGCTTTTTTAGTTCCTCTCTGCCTTCCTTTTGTTTGCCTGCTGCTCTTCCCATGGTAGTTTTACATCTGTCTATCTGTCTGTCTGTCTATCATTAATCCTTACACAAGGAAATTTTTCCCATTGGTTATTAGGGAGAGTAGGAGGGAGGGAGGGGGAGAGAGAGAGAGAGAAACATCCATGTCAGAGAGACACATCGATTGGTTGCCTCCTGCCTGCGCCCCAACTGGGGCCGAATGAACTTGCAACCCAGGCACGTGCCCTTGACCGGGAGTACCCTTCAGTGCACAGGCCAGTGCTCTGCCACTGAGCCACACTGCCCAGGGCCCCAGGGCAGTTTCAGACTTTCGAAGTTTCTATTCAGGACAATCACAAGCCTCCTCTCTCTTCCCCGGTTCCCGCCACCACCCGTAACAAAGCAACTGCTCTGTCTTTTCCGATCGATCACTCATCGTTTGAATCCGGCCTTCCCAGTGGAGTGAGAAATCAGCCGCGTTAGGAGCAGGATGAGTAACCTGCGGGAAACACTCATTTCTGGTGACTTTGCCCCAGGGAGTGTGTGTGTGTGTGGGGGGGGGGGGGCTGCGTGGACAGATCTTATAATAAAAACACCCAAGCAGCCGAGACCAGTTTGGCTCAGTGGATAGAGCGTCGGCCTGTGGACTGAAGGGTCCTAGATTCGATTCTGGTCGGGGGCATGTACCTTGCTTGCGGGCACATCTCCAGTGCTGGGCGTGCAGGAGGCGGCTGATCAATGTCTCTCTCTCATCGATATTTCTGACTCTCTATCCCTCTCCCTTCCCCTCTGTAAAAAAATCAATAAAATATATTAAAAAAACAAAACAAACACCCAAGCAGCCAGGAGGAATGGGTGCTTTGCATTCACACAGGAGCAACACCGCAGTGTGGACACTGATATAACAGCTCTCTTTCCTGAGCACCTGGGCGCAGGCACTTGACCTCTGACCCAGAACAACACAGCTGAGAACGTGGGGGCTGTCAGGGGGCCTGAGACCCTTCCCCAGGCACTCTGCTCATCGTGCCCGAGACCAGACTACCTTCAATGCCTTCTGACCCCAGAGCTGTGTCCTTCCCAGCGGATGCCAGCTGGTCCACCCCGATGCCCCAAACTGGAAAAGTGGGGTCCACCTGGGAGTACCATCAGCCAGGTCTCCACAAGGCACTTGTCTCTGACCACCATTCCAGCTGTGTCACTGAGCACTGCCACACTGTAGTTATTATATCGGCCCACTGGTCCTTGTCACCCGTGGGTCACATTCTTTTATAATGGAATTAAAATCCCAACACAGCCAAAACCAGTGTGGCTCAGTGGATAGAGCGTCAGCCGGCAGACTGAAGGGTCCCAGGTTCGATTCTGGTCAAGGGCATGTACCTTGGTGGCGGGCGCATCCCCAGTAGTGGGTGTGCAGGAGGCAGCTGATCGATGTTTCCCTCTCATGGATGTTTCTAACTCTATCCCTCTCCCTTCCTCTCTGCAAAAAAAAAAATCAATAAAATATATATTAAAAACAAACCAACAATCTCAACAGAATTTGAATGAGGCCTGAAAGGAGTACGATTTTTGCTTTATTTCTTTAGTTTTATTTTTAGTTTATTTCTTTTTCTTTACACAAGTATTCCTGGTTTACTATCTGTTTTAATATAGTATACTGCCATTTTTATTCTTAGATGAAAAAAAATTGTAGTGCACCCACTACACCATCATTTGAACTACAAAAGGCTGCACCTTCAGATCCCAGCTCTCTTGGCTTAACATAAAACCATTACCTGCCAGTTAACACCAAATAGGAAGATTGTGAAGTGAATGAGTAATAGCTACCATTTGGCAACAGCCTAGGTGCCCGTCAGCAGAGGAGTGGATCAGAAAACTGTGGTCCATCTACACAATGGAATTCTGTGCTGCCATCAAAAAGAAGGAACTCTTACCATTGGCAGCAACCTGGATGGAACTGGAGAGCCTTACGCTAAGTGAAATAAGCCAGTCAATGAAGGAGAAGCACCACATGATCTCACTCATTTGTGGATAATAAAGAACATTTATAAACTGATGAACAACAATATAGATACAGAGGCAGTAAAGCATCCAACAGACTGTGAAATTACAGCAGGAAGGTTAGGGAGAGGTGGGGTAGATAAGAGATCAATCAAAGGACTTGTATGCATGCAGATAAGCATAACCAATGAACATAGACACTGGGGGGTTGGGGTGTGCCTGGGAGGGAGGGGGGGCAATGGATATATATATATATATATATATATATATATATATATATACACATATATATATATATATGAAAAAATGAAAGAAAAAACACACACACACACAGCCCTTCAAAGCCCTCCGAGGGAGGCCATCAGAGCAGAGGGTACCACGGCCCAGCATGGGGTCATGACCCGACATTCTGCGAGGTCCACCCCACCCCGAGCGAGACTCACCGGAGACGCGCGGGCCACGCCGTCGACCACGGCATCGAACACCTTCAGGGGCAGGCGCAGCAGAGTGGTGCCGCTGTCCACGATGGCCTTGTCCGCGTTATACTGGACAGGGGACGGGGGGGGCAGGAGGGGAAGAGGAGGCGCGTGAGTGACCCCGCACCAGCCCCCCACCCCTGGGCATCCGCTGTGTACAAGCTGGGGCACCTCCGTGCTGGTCACCCTGCACGTTATGTTCTCAGAACCTGGAAACCTGGCATCTTTGAGCTCCAGGTTCTCACGTCACAGACGGAGAAACAGAGGCCAGAAAAGGGAGGCGACATGGCCAGAATCAGCAGCCCCCTCAAGGCAGAGTCTGTCCCTCAGGCAGAGGTGCCCACCTGCCCCTGCCCAGGAGCCCCTCAACCCCGGGGCAGCCAGGAAGACCCCCCTGTCCTCAGAGGGTGCAATGGCACATCCAATGCCACTGGCACAACTCCCACACGCTGACCCTCCCCCGTGCCGCCCGGGGCCACCTTCCCTCAGAGCATCACACCCCTCCCCCCACAGTCTGCCTTTCATCTCAGGCCCTGGCGTCCGGTCACGGGGTTCCTTCCTGGCGACTCAGTGCCCCCTGCCTTTCCACACTGAGCTGTGCGCACAGAAGTCTCGAGGGAACGGACCACCATCCAGAAACCCGTCTCCGCGGGGTTCTCAGAGGCGTGTGGGTGCGTGGGCCCCGGTGGGGGCCTGCGATGGGGCGGATGGAAGGACGGGATGCCCATTGGGAGGTGGGAGGGAGGGAGAGAAGGAAATGCCGGGGTTTTCATAAACCAGGCTGAGGATGTCAGAGCAGACAAAGGCTCCGAGTCATGGTAATCATCATGCCGCCATGTGCCACACACAGGCCAACATGCAGAGAGCCGTGAGGGCAGGTCAGCCAGGGCCCTGCACGCCTGCCTCCTTCGCAGGCCAGCCCGCCACGGCCCAAGAGCACGCCTGTTCTTTGGGTGAGAATCATACAGGGGGTCTGGGGGGAGGGGTTTGCTCTGAAGGAAGGATGGAGCGGATGATGCTTTATTTTTGGTTTCGTCCGGCTTATTTTTGCCCCGCTCTGTCCCTGACACCGATGGAACCTGCACGATGCAGCCTCCCGGCAGAGTGCAGGGACCACCAGGTCCATAGGAATGGCAGGTGCCGCTCCAGGGACTTCTCCTCACTCGCTAGGTTGGCTAATTTTTTCCTAGTCAGCCAAGTGATGCTGAAAAAACTTACTTTCTTTTTCTTTCTTTCTTTCTTTTTCTTTTTTTAGAGAGGGGTTGATTTAAATTCGTCAGACACCTACCTAAAGGCCCTGTCCCTTTTCATGTCACGAATCTTTGGTTTCCCTTGTAGTACAGCAGCGGTTCTCAACCTGTGGGTCTCAACCCCTTTGGGGGTCAAACGACCCTTTCACGGGGGTCACCTAAGACCATCGGAAAAGGCAGATATGTACATCACGATGCATCACAGTAGCAAAATTACAGTTGGGAAGTAGCCACGGAAATAATTTCATGGTCGGGGGTCACCACCCCATGAAGAGCCGTACACGAGGGTCGCGGCCTTAGGAAGGTTGAGAACCGCTGGTGTAGCACCCGGTACCTTCTGAGCTTTCCCAGGGGGGTCTCCGCCGCCAGAGCCAGGGGCCCCAGGCGCACAGACAGACAGACAGACGGGCGCAGAGAGCCCGCGGGGCAGGTACCTCTCTGCAGTCCAGGTTCAGGCTCTGGCCTCCCACTTCCAGCTTGAGGATCTCGATCTGGTAGTACCACTCCTCCTTAATGGGGGTGTACCAGATGTCCCCGCGGTACAAGCTGGGCTCAACGCCTCCCAGGACCTGGGGAGGAGAAGCGTCACGGCCGTGAGGAACACAAACCCACGCAGAGGCATGATAAGCACAGGACACACAGCAGCACGCTCCGTGCCACACCCTCGTTGGAAGCATACGTTCGCGCCAGTCGGATGTCACCAAACGAACGGACAGCGGTACCTCGAGATACGAGTGCCCTAACATATGAGATTTTTGAGATACGAGCCCTCGAGCGAGCGATTTTTGCTTTGAAATACGAGCAACATTTGAGACAGGAGTCATCGCGCGGATCGGCCAGCTGCACACGACCCACCAGTTTACCGCGACTCGAGCGTCTCCTAGTTTCCCACGCCTCAAGGTGACGGAACGAATTAAACTCGTATCTCGAGGTACCACTGTATATGCTTGGGAGGTGAGCAGGGACTGTGGGGGCCAGGGAGCCCCAGGTCAGACCGTACTCTAATCAAGATGCTCCGGGGTTCCCCTCGCCCACAGGAAGCACACGTCACTCCAGCTGTGCCCACCCCCCAAATTGCAGCCGAAGTAGTGAACCACCCAGCTAGACCGTGGCTGAGCCTCCGAACTCAGGCTGTGCTCCTACCCGACCCGGTGCCTGGAAGCAGAACACAAGGGAGCATCCTTCCTCACACTTCATGTTGCAAAACCGCATACCCCTGCTCCCCAAATCCGAGGCCCCCTCTCCCCTGAAGAGGGGGTAACCGGGTGCTAAAAGCAGCTGCCCTACCCTCACCGGTGTGGCTCAGTGGAGAGAGAGCATCGGACTGCCGACTGAAAGGTCCCAGTTTGATTCTGGTCAAAGCCCTAGGCCCGAGTTGCCAGCTCCTTCCCCAGTAGGGGACGTGCAGGAGGCAGCCGGTCCATGATTCCCTCTCGTCGTTGATGTTTCTCTCTCTCTCTCTGCCTCTCTGAAATCAATAAAATTATACAGTGGTACCTCGAGATACGAGTGCCCTAACATACGAGATTTTTGAGATACGAGCCGTCGAGCGAGCGATTTTTGCTTTGAAATACGAGCAACAGTTGAGATAGGAGTCATCGCGCGGATCGGCCGGCTGCACACGACCCACCAGTTTACCTGGACTCGAGCGTCTCATAGTTTCCTCAAGGTTACGGAAGGAATTAAACTCGTATCTCGAGGTACCGCGGTATTTTAAAATAAAGGAGGCTGCTTCTCACAGCATGAGGGCAGAGGCGCAGGCTGCACCCACCCTGAGAAAGATGCCCTCCCTCCCGTGCGTTCACCCGTCACCTCCTGCTGGAGACGTCAGGGTTGCGGGTTCCATCAAGGGGACCCTCAGGGCTAACGGCCTTGAAAGATTCTGTGTCGCTGACTCACACGTTAGCTGTGTGTGTGTGTGTGTGTGTGTGTGTGTGTGTTGGGGAGGGGGCCCATGCAGGTGTTCTTGTCTCCCCCAACGTATGCAGTCACAGGCACCTCCCCAGAGTGAGGCCACCTGCACACCCCCACCGTTCTCACCTGCCCCTCCCCCCACCCATCCAAACCAGTCCCCTTCCAAAGGAAAGCTTTAGAAAAGCTTTGCTGGAACATGGGGGAGCGCTGAAAATCACCCTTTGTTTGGGGTGGCTGGACCATTAGGAAAGATAACAATGACAGCGAACTTTATTCATTTCCCAAAAGGTCCTATGGTGACTATTGTCAAACGCTTCTAAGACGTACACGTGCCTACAGGTCTAGTATTCCTATCAGGATCTAGAGAGAAAGAAAGAAAAGAAAGAAAGAAAAGAAGGAAGGAAGGAAGGAAGGAAGGAAGGAAGAAAGGGAAGGGAGGAAGGGAAGGAAGGAAGGAAGGAAGGAAGGAAAGGAAGGAAGGAAGGAAGGAAGGAAGGAAGGAAGGAAGGAAGGAAGGAAGGAAGAAAGGGAAGGGAGGAAGGGAAGGAAGGAAGGAAGGAAGGAAGGAAGGAAGGAAGGAAGGAAGGAAGGAAAGAAGGAAGGAAGGAAGGGAGGAAGGGAGGAAAGAAGGAAGGAAGAAAGAGGGAGGGAGGGAGAGAGGGAGGGAGGGAAGGAAGGAAGGAAGGGAGGGAAGGAGGGAGGAAGGAAGGAAGGAAGGAAGGAAGGAAGGAAGGAAAGAAGGAAAGAAGGGAAGGAAAGGGAAGGGAAGGAAGGGAAGGAAGGAGGGCCCCCTCGGTCTGTGAGTTCCTTTCGCCTCCGGGAGACGGAAAGATACCCACAAGACTACCTCCGTTGGTACCAGATCCGTCCACCGGCAAGCCCGCCCCACACATCTGCATGGAGAAGACGTCGGGGATCCCGGCCTGCACCACCAGGGAATCGAAGAACGTCTCCAGAGAACTCGACGGCTGCGGAGGAAGCACAGGGACCGGCGTCAGCTCGCAGGCGAGGCGAGAGGGACCCGGGGCCCACGCCACTGCACGTTCGCTTTTAACGTTTCTCACGGCCGAACTGTAAACCATCTTAGGACTCAGCACCTTGGACAGTAACTCACAACCCTCCAAAGGGGGCAGAGCGGGCAGTCAGGGATCATAGAGGGCTGGGCATAGAAGGGGCACAGTCAGGGTCTCACAGAGGGCTGGGCGCAGGGTGGGCACAATCAGGACCCATGATGGTTCCGTTCGGCCGCCTTCAGGGGGCCTGTGCCCAGCTCCCGGTAGAGGTTACAGAGCTCGCAGCCCCACGGCCAAGAGAACCTCCTTCCGGAGTGTGCTGGGCATCTGCAGGCGGGGAGCCCTGTGGTGGCCCCTCAGTGAGCAGCATCTGGGGTCCCCCAGAGACCGCCACCCCCCACGGCCACCACTCACCGCTCCTCCACCCTCTTCAGAAAGGCTGGGGGCCCCCACCCATCCGCCCTGCCCGCCCCTGCCCCCTGCACCTTCTCTCCCTGTCTCAGCTCCGAGAGCCTGGGGCCAGTGGCGGCTAACATTGCCATTTCACAGACGCCAAGATCAGAGGTCACGTGGACAGCCTGGAAACCCCGCCCCCGGAGCTGATTCCCACGGGAAGTTTCACATGTTCTGCATTCCAGATCCTTCAGCTCGCCCCTCCCGTCTCCCAAACAATCAGCATGAAAACCGTCACACCCACATCTTTCACTTTCAGAGTCACATGAAGAGGGAATGTTTTGCCCGGGGCCACGCGGTCGGTGAACACACATTCAGAAATGAGAGTTGCGCAAATCTCAGGCTACGCTCGGCCTAAGGCACCGAGAAAAGAGGGGGGTCCTGGACGGGACAGTCCCCCCCTTTTCTCCCCCCCCAGACAGTGAAAGGAGGCAGCTGAGGCTCTGACGTCCCTGGTGAGGCGGGACCTCTGAGCCTCAATACACGCATCTCAAAAGCGGGGTAACGTGACCTTCCACAGTCAGCCTCTCGGGGAGCTCGTGACCACTGATACCATCTTTGATGTTCTCAGCTGCGTGTCTCAGGGGGCTGGTTTTTCTCCTGGAGAAACCACGAGGTTGGGGAGTCCCTCCCTTATTCCCCCCACCCTACACCTCTCTCCTCCCGCACCCCTGCACCATTTGGTAGTGAACTTGAGCTGGAACAAATGTTCTTAGGAGGCGAGAGAGCAGGCCTTCCCTCTGGGACCCTCAGGGACCCCTGGGACTCTGTGGTCAGCGGCCTGCTGCTCCCGCTGCTCCTGCTGATCCTGCTGCCTCTGGTTCCCACTGGGCTCTGCTCACAGCCTGGCCCTGAGCGAGGCCTCTGGTCCCCAGGACAGGCAGGAGGCTGCCCTCCTTCTGCTTTGCTCCGGTGTCTGCAGACACGCCCAGTGGTGCCCCGAGTCTCAGCCGCCTGCCCCTGGCAGCCCTGCCCCGTGCACACGCCCCGGCCGTGGCCAGCCTGCCTCCCTCTCCCGCCCTCGAGCAGCGCTTCCTCCACAGCAAACACTGGAGACCACGCAGCCCGCCCTTCCTGCTTGCCAAGTGCTGAGGATGCCGAGAGCAAGGTCTCCCCTCCACCTCACCCCCTTACCCCGTTTCTCAGTGGCGTGGGGAACCTTCCAGTGGCCGGTGGCCCCAAGGCGGGCTCCCTCTGCAGGTGTCCCAGCTCCAGCCGCAGGGGTCTCTCTGAGGCCTCTCAGCCCGCCAGGGCCACCGCTCCCCCTCCCTCCACCCCTGCTGAGGTCCTGTGCCTCCTGTAGGGCCCATCTGCAGACGAGCGCATGGATGTAATACACGTGTCTTCTCTGAGCCCTACGCTAATAAAAACCCCTACATAAAATCACCAAGTGAGCCCAAACTGGTGTGGCTCAGTGGATAGACCGTCAGCCTGTGGACTGAAAGGTTCCGGGTTTGATTCCGGTCAAGGGCATGTATCCTGGTTGCAGGCACGTCCCCAGTAGGGGGCGTGCAGGAGGCGGCTGATCGATGTCTCTCTCTCATCGATGTTTCCAACTCTCTATCCCTCTCTTTTCCTCTCTGCTAGAAAGCAATAAAATATATTTAAAAAAAAAAATCACCAAGTGATCCAGGTTCTCAATACAGTGGTCTCTCGAGATACGAGTGCCCTAACATACGAGATTTTTGAGATATGAGCCGTCGAGCGAGCGATTTTTGCTTTGAGATACGAGCAACATTGGAGATAGGAGTCATCGCGCGGATCGGCCGGCTGCACACGACCCACCCGTTTACCTTGACTCGAGCATCTCATAGTTTCCCACGCCTCAAGGTTACAGAACGAATTAGACTCGTATCTCGAGGTACCACTGTATTTCCAAACTCCACACGGTAAAAAAGATAAACGCAACAGACGAACGGTAAGTCATGGGACCAGGTTACCTTGCAGCGAGGCTCCAAAACGGGGCCACGGCCCTTTCGTTTTAAGAAACGCCTAGAAATGTCCCGAACGGTGCGACCAGCGGTCTGTTCGGCCCCGTGATTCCGTCCGACCATCTCCGACGGCCCGGACCCGGCCATCGGCCCCTGGGACGAGGGCTTTGGGGAGCCTCCCCCCCTCGCTCCTTCCCTTCGGCCCCTGGCGCGCCTCACCTTGGCCAGGGCGGCGTAGGCGAGCCCGAGGATGCCGTTCCACTGGATGCCCGGCAGGAAGAAGCTCTCCGACTCGAAGATGGTGGCGATGTTGACGAGGAAGGACGTGTTGAAGCCCTTGACGATGGTGACCACGTCCTCCCCGACGGAGCCCGTCCAGCTGCCTTGCGTGTACTTCACGGTGACATCAAAGCCCTTGGGGCGGTAAGTGCTGGACCTGGAGGGGGGAAGGGGGAGAGCAGGGCCTGGGGGTCTGTGTCCCACAGGGCGGCCGGCCGCGGAGGCAGACCGCTGTGGCTGCATCTCCCACCACCCGGGGCGCCACTGCCGGTGGGTGGCAGTCAGCGTGGCGCAGGAAGCGCCGGGTTAACACGTGGTCCCTCTGCATACAGCTCTCGTGCCCCCGTAAAGGCTCATAGGTCTGCTGTTTCACTTGACCGTCAGCCTGTGAAGGCACAACTGAGTGTGGGCGCCTGCCTGGCCGTCTGGCCGGGTGGGGACCCTGCACGGGGCCTGGTGACCCAGGGAGGGGCGAGCAGCGCCACCAGCTGGTGCCAGCAGCAGCCGAGGGCTCAGAGTCACACAACCGGTGTAAGGAGTGGAGATGCAGCCACAGGCCTTCCCCCCTGATGCCCCAGGTTCCTTCAGAGCTCCCTCTAATGCCCCAAAGTTGATTATAAAGTGGCACCTCGAGATACGAGTTTAATTCGTTCTGTAACCTTGAGGCGTGGGAAACTATGAGACGCTTGAGTCGCGGTAAACTGGTGGGTCGTGTGCAGCCGGCCGATCCGCGCGATAACTCCTAGCTCAACTGTTGCTCGTATTTCAAAGCAAAAATCGCTCGCTCGATGGCTCGTATCTCAAAAATCTCTTACGTTAGGGCACTCGTATCTCGAGGTACCACTGTACTCACACAGAATGTGGGGGATAAAGCAAGGGCATGCTTGACACAAATCCCTGGACACCATCTCCCACCCCATAGGCAGAGAGCCCTCAGCGTAGGTTACGTAAACACAGTAACGGAACAGATCATGGGCAGCAAATATGACACAGAGATAGACAATAGGCAGGCTAACACAGAAAACTCCAGTGGTGAGCGCTATCCGGGGATAGATCTACGGCAAGCATGTCAAACTCAAGGCTAACACGGGCCACGTAAACAAGGTTTCGGTTTTTGTGGGCCGCCAATAAACAAAAGCTGCACTGTTCCTAGAAACGTAGGTTTACTTCGATAGAGACATGCTGAGTACAAAGGGCTGAAATAAAGGAGTCATCGTTCACATAAAGTGATAGAACATTTTAATAAAAAATAGTATTTTTTTCTTGAACATTGACTTACCAGACACTGAATAACTGCACAAAAACGCGTAACACAAATAAATCTATTTTGCTTGTTCTCTGAAAGCAAAATATTTTCTGTTGCGCACACCACACAAGTCAGTCTAAGACTAATGCCCTGGAAATCGGCTGCTAAAATGCTCACTGCTAGTATTAGTGGAGCGAAATGGTGCACCTGAGCGTAAGGAAAATGAATGCAACACAGTGACAGGAATCAGTCATTAGCGAACATTGACTGATTAATGATCGTTATTAATAATCCTACCTAATAAAAGAGTAATATGCATATTCACCATTACTCTGCTACAGTCATGAGCCATGCCCACCAGCCAATCAGGAGTGTTTTCATTCCCCCTCTGTCCTAAAATTAAGTCTCTAAACATTGATGTTAACATGCCTGTGTGTTAGAATTACATGCATTAGTGCACTCCTCTTTGGAGTCAGGAAGCAAAGTTAGTCAGAGATGGCAAGACCTCCTTTTTCTTGGTACGTCAGAGAGGTTTTAAAATAATGGTCTTTGAGTCAGTAAATTGCACTTCTGAGAGTCTGACTCTAAGGAGACACCCAGGAAGCAGACAGAGGTCTATGTACAGAGGCACTCACTATGTTTTAATTGAGAACAACAAACAACTGGAAACTACCAAAGGAACTGTTCATTAAATTATCATACATCCACATGATGGAATGTTACACAGCACTAAAAAAAAACAGTATTTACTGAGAAATTCTCAATGACAAAAAAACAAAAACAAAAACAAAAACAAAACTAAGGTAAAAAACATGTATATACATGGGAGAATCTTCTCCAAGACAATTACACGAAGGTATCGACAGCGACTCCCCTCAGCATGGTGAGGTTTTGTGGGGGAAATGCTTGTTCCTGTGGTTAGGCGCTTCCTACATATAACTTTTAAATTTAGGAGAACATGTAACTTTTTAAAATGTGTTGTTTTTTTTTATTGATTTCAGAGAGGACGGGAGAAAGAGATAGAAACATCAAAGATGAGAGAGAATCATCTATCAGCTGCCTCCTGCACACAGGAGCCCACAACTAAGGCATGTGCCCTGACCGGGAATCAGTCCCAGGTGACTTCCTGATTCATGGGTTGACACTCAACCACTGACCACCCCAGCCGAACGAGAGAACGCATAACTTTTGTAATTAGGGGGATATATAACTTACAAAAACCTTCACGGGAGGGTATGCTTATTCATTTTAGAGAGAGTGAAAGGGAGGGAGGGAGAGGTAGAGGGGAAGGGGAAGAGAGAGAAACATTGGTCAGCTGCCTTCCATACATGCCTCGACCCAGGGATCAAACCAGCAACCTAGGTATGTGCCCTGACGAGGCATCAAACCTGCAACCTTTCAGTACAGGGGACAAAGTCCCAACTCACTGAGCCATACTGGCCAAAACTATAATATATAAATATATAAAACTTTTATAATTAGGGGAAAAGTATTTACAACTTTTATCATTGGGGAATACATTTTATATATATATATATATATATATATATATATATATATATATATATATATATAAATATATAAAACTTTTATAATTAGGGGGAAAAGTTATTTTAAAAATGTCAAGGCAGACAAATTTTGGAAAGACTTAATTCATTCTAACTTTATACTGGAATACAGAATATAAAGAATGCATAACTTGCCAAGACCGGTTTGGCTCAGTGGATAGAGCGTCAGCCTGCAGACTGAGGGGTCCCAGGTTTGATTCCGGTAGGGGGTGTGCCAGAGGCAGCTGATCGATGTCTCTCTCTCATCGATGTTTCTGGATTTCTATCCCTCTCCCTTCCTCTCTGTGGAAAATCAATAAAATATATTTTAAAAAAAGAATGCATTACTTTGATATGCACTCTATTAGCTCACACCCTTAAAGTGGGAGCAGCATAAAGTGCTCAGTCCTAACAAGGGCAGGTACAGAGCAAACTCGAGGGGACTGGGTGGGGGGGAGGTGCCCTAGGACTCTCCAGAAATGACTTAGGGCATGTGCAGAGCCCGGTCAGGGAAAGGCGGGCGCCTGAGGATTGGTGAGATGCCAAGCATTCGTGCCAACAGAAATTCAGGTGTGCTTGGCAGACAGCCGGGGCTGCGTTCATGTACACCACATAGAATAAAAACGGCGAGTTATTCAGTCCCTTCTGACCACCTGGCGTCACCCCTCAAGTTAGAAAATACACAACTGCTAACAGAAGATGCAAATTATCTTGAAATGCTTGGAGGAGGGGATCTGGCACAGGCTCGGCACCCCTTTTCTGTAAAAGGCCAGAAAATAAATGTTTATGCTCTTGTGGGTCACAGGACCTCTGTTTCAGCTACTCAGCTCCGCCAGGATAATGAGCAAGCAGCCTCTGACAACACAGGAGCAAATGTGCCTGGCTGTGTTCCAATAAAACTTTATTTACAAAGCAGACACGAGGTCCCACGTACCCTGTGGGCCCCGGTTTTGCCAGCTCCTGATCTTGAAGATCGGCTGTCTCCCCCAAACAGTGGAAGAGCACCATCCCTTCCTTTTGAGAAATGGTTTTATTTTCATTGCATCCAGGATGCAGAACACAGAAGAATCTGCGCGTGTTAGCGCCAAGAGCCTGAACATCTACTGAGTGTGTCTTCTACGGTTTTCCGACCAGGCTGCCAGTCCCCTGGTGGGGGGACCATCTGGATATTTTGTTGTCATTTGCAGAGCGGTCAGAGGCCACTGGAGCTAGACTGCTCGGGTTCAAATACCAGGGCAGCCCCTTATCAGCTGTGTGACTCTGGGTCAAGTCATGAACCTCTCTGTGCCTCATTTTTCTCAACGCGGAATGGGGAGGATACAGCACCGTACCTCCTGGGGTTAACTGTGAGGATTAAAGAGTGAATATGTAAAGCATTCGGGACAAAACCCTGGCACCCAGCAGGTTTACAACAAAAACAGCTGCCGTTTTTATAATTATCTAATCACTTGGTACCTTTAACTCAATGTACGAATTATTACAAAATGTAAGCTTTTTTTTCCCCCTAGAAAGTCTTCTGTAGAGCTAATCTTTAAAAAACAATATATATATATATACACATATATATATGTGTATATATATATACATACATATCTATACACACACACACACACACACACACACACACACACATATATATATATATATATATATATATATATATATATATATATATATAATTGTTTTATAGAGAGGAAAGGAGAGGGATAGAGAGTTAGAAACATCAATCAGCTGCCTCCTGCACACCTCCTACTGGGGATGTGCCCACAACCAAGGTAATTGCCCTTGACCAGAATCGAACCTGGGACCCTTCAGTCCACAGACTGATGCTCTATCCACTGAGCTAAACCAGTCAGGGCTGTAGATCGCCTCTTACTGACTATCCCAAACTGTCTCCTTCTACGGTCTAGCCACCCGCACCGGAAGGGGAAAGGGCGTGGAAAGGTGGCCAGGAAGGTGGAGGAACCTTTCAGGTCTATAGACGGCACAGTTGTCCAAAGCTGGTGTGGCTCAGTGGATAGAGCACTGACCTGCAGATGGAAGGGTCCCAGGTTCTATTCCAGTCCAGGGCACGTGCCTGGGGGACAGGCCCGATCCCCAGAGGAGGGTGTGCAGGGAGGCAACCGATCAATGATTCTCCCTCATCATTGATGTTTCTATCCCTCTCTCCCTCTCCCTTCCTCTCTGAACTCAATAAAAAAACATATATTTTTTAAAAGGTACGGTTATGCTTCAGACCAGCACTACCCAAGAGACCTCGCTGAGAGAAATCATCTCTGTGAATGCCGCCTCATTCGGCAGCCGTGCGGGGCTATGAGCGAGCATTTCAAAAGTGATGATGGCCGAAACCGGTGTGGCTCAGTGGATAGAGCGTGGGCCTGGGGACTGAAAGGTCCCAGGTTCGATTCCGGTCGGGGGCATGTATCTTGGTGGCGGGCACATCCCCAGTGGGGGACGTGCAGGAGGCGGCTGATCGATGTCTCTCTCTCATGGATGTTTCTAACTCTCTATCCCTCTCCCTTCCTCTCTATAGTAAATCAATAAAATATATATTAAAAAAAGTGATGATGGTGGGACCAAACATGACCATTTACTGACCGTCAATTAACGAGCCGCACGGGGCTAACGGCTGCCCTCGCGGAAGGCCCGGCTCCAGAGGGAGAAAGCCCCCCTGCACCACGTCCCCCGGGATCCGCAGGCCCGACCAAAGCCACAGAGACGACCCGTCAGCGGCGCTGCGGGTGGCCAGCCGCCGTGTCCAGCTCTACATTAAAAAACAAGGGCATCCCTCCCTCTTCACGTCCCCACGTCCTCCTTCTTGGCGTGGAAAAGCCTTGGCTCTTCGCGGCTCTGTACATTCATTAGCCAGAGCGAGAGGGAGCCGGATCGGCGTCTCCCGGCAGCAGCATCCCTCCGCGTGCCCAGAAACAGCCATCCATCAAGGAGGCGGGGAGCCAGGACAACGTCCACGCACCGCCAGCCCATCGCTTGGAGCCAGGTCCCCGAATTCAGGAGGCGCTCTCCTCTGCTCAGAGGGTTCCGGGGACTTGGGGTGGAGAAGGGAAGTCAATGGGAACGAGGAGAAGAGAGCCAGCACGTGTTACTGTGGCCAAAGAAACCCCGCTTGTTTCAGAAGCCAGAGAGAGGAGGAGGAGGGCAGGACTGCAGGGTTTTTCTGAATCATGCCACCCCGGACGGAGGGTCCTCCAGGACTCTGCCAACTCCTTCCTGGGGCGTGTCTGCACATTTCAGCGTTCCCTTCAGGGTGGTGGGTCTGACTCGGGGGCCAGGTCCCCCCCTTGGACTCTCCCATGGTCCTGGAAGTGACCGAACAGTGGGCCGCATACGGCCCGAGGGCTCTCCGTTAGCCGGCCTGATCTGGTGGTGGATCGACATTCTCCACCGGCCCATGCGAGGTGGCTCCGATGGGGCCACTCCCCCTGGACACCCAAACAGAGGGCGGGCTCCTGCATCACCTAAAAAGTCAGGCCCTTTCAGGTAATGCTGGCTCAGGCGTTGAGCATCCGCCCACGAACCAAGAAGTCACCGGTTCGATTCCCAGTCAGGGCACATGCATAGGATGTGGCAGTCAGTGGTTGTCAACCTTCCTGAGGCTGAGACCCTTGCATACAGTTCTTCCTGGGGTGGTGACCCCCAACCATGAAGTGTTGCTACTGTGATGCATCGTGATGTCAATATCTGCATTTTCCCATGGTCTTAGGCGACCCCTGTGAAAGGGTCATTCGATCCCCAAAGGGACCCACAGGTTGAGAACCGCTAGGTTGAGGGCTTGATTCCCAGTAGGGGGTGTATAGGAGGCATCATCATCATCCTCTCTCTCTCTCTCTCTCTCTCTCTCTCTCTCTCTCTCCCCCCCCTCTCTAAAAGCAATAAGAACATATCTGGGGGGGGGGAAGAATTAGGCAAAAATGTCCGTCACCATCACATGAACCAAGGAGGCATTTGGTCTAGAGAGGGGCGGGGGGCGTGTTCAGCTCAGCCTCCTTCAGGTCACCAATCCTTCTCGCACATTCTACCTTCCCTCACAGGCCCCCGTTGGGGAAAGAAATGGCTCCCCTGCCTCGCTGGTCTGCGGGCTGCACCCCAGGGGGAGTGTGGGAGGACGGCCAATGCTAATAGAAATAGACTTCGCTTCCTGAAGAGATCAGCAGGTCAGAAATGATGAGTCCATTGCCTCTCTCACCAAGCCACGGGCCGGGGGCTGTGACTGGCTGAAAAAGCAGCTCATCTCGAAAAGCACACGGCCGCCTTCCCTTTGTGGCAGAGCACTCCCCGGGACCCTGATGGGGACGCGTCACACAGATGACTCACGGCAGCCAGACGTCGCGTCTCGTCCATCAAAGAGACCCCGTCAAAGACCCCCCAGCCCCAGCCCCAATGACGGGGGAAAGGCTTCAGGAAGCAGGAGCCCGAAGACCCAGCGTCTGGCGGGCTTGAATCGGAGACCGCCAGACCCAGCCGAGCCTGATTGTAACGGAGGGAGATCAGAGGCCCCCGATCCGCACACAGAGACATCGGTGCAGGCGCTGCACCCGAACAGGGGCCTCGTACGGAGCTGGGGAAGCAGCAAAAGCCTTCTCCTGCCTCCCCCGAGGGCGGCGGTGGCGCGTGGGCCTCAGGCCAACGCCCTGGGCGCCTGAAAGTCAGACACATGAATCACGCGTCCTTCACACAGAGGCTGCGGTACAGCGTCACCGTGATGCACATCTGTGCTCCTGTCCGTCTATGAGAGCCCGGGAGACGGAGGACAGGAGAGGGAGGACAGGAGAGAGAGGACAGGAGAGGGAGGACAGGAGAGAGAGGACAGGAGAGAGAGGACAGGAGAGGGAGGACAGGAGAGAGAGGACAGGAGAGGGAGGACAGGAGAGGGAGGACAGGAGAGCGAG
>PVJN01027269.1:0-28247 GCA_004026805.1 Lasiurus borealis
TTTTTTTTTTTTTTTTTTTTTTTTTTTTTTTTTTTTTTTTTTTTTTTTTTTTTTTTTTTTTTTTTTTTTTTTTTTTTTTTTTTTTTTTTTTTTTTTTTTTTTTTTTTTTTTTTTTTTTTTTTTTTTTTTTTTTTTTTTTTTTATTCATGGGCTTTTTTGTTGCTGGCCAGAAGCTTGATATTTTAATGTAATTTTCTTTTTACATTGATCCATGGTTTGTTTAGAAAATTATATTTCTTTATTTTCTAATAATCTAGGGATTTTCTACTTATCTTTCTGTTTTGAATGTCTCCCTCCATTTCACTGTTATCAGAGCATATACTTTGAATGATGTCAGGTTTTAAAAAAATATTCTTAGGGAGATATGTTAAAAATCTTCAACAATACTTTTGGATCTATATTTTCCTCCCTTGGTTTGGTCAATG
Source organism: Lasiurus borealis (assembly GCA_004026805.1). NCBI lineage: Eukaryota > Metazoa > Chordata > Mammalia > Chiroptera > Vespertilionidae > Lasiurus > Lasiurus borealis. The sequence continues at coordinate 426 of PVJN01027269.1, forward strand.
TTTGCTTTATATATTTTGAATCTATGCTATTATGTGTGTACAAATTTTAGAATTGTTATGTTTTTCTATTGGGCCAACCCTTTGACCTTTAGAATATAATTCAGGAAAACTGCTTGCTTTAAAGTTGACTTTGTCTGATACTTGTTTACTGGTAGGTACACCATGTTTCTTTTGGTTAATGTTTGCTTGTGTATCTTTTTTCCCATCCATCCTTATAGTTTCAACCTTTTCTAGTTATCTATTGCTTATAACAAATCATCCCCAAAACTTAGTGGTATAAACCAATGATCATTTTATCACAGTCATGTTTTGTAGGTCCAGAATTTAGACAGAGTATAACAGGGATGGCTTATATCCACACTATGATGTCTAGTGTCTTGGCTAAAAAGATTTGAATGGTTGAGGGCTGGAATTAGCTGGAGACTTTTTCTCTCCCATGGCTGGTCCCTGGACCAGAATAAGGAGACTGGTCTCAGCCAGGACTATTGACTGGAGTGCTTGCCCATGTCTTTTCCATGGAGCTTGGTCTTTTTTATAGCACGGCAGACTCAAGGTAGTCAGATTTTTTACAAAGTGGCTCTCTGAAGTTGAATGTATTACTGAGCAAGGCATAAGTCGCATAGCCTTTTATGACCTAACTTTAAAAATCACACAGTATTACTTCCATCATACTCTATTGGTTGAAGAAGTCACAAGGCTGTCTAGGTTGGGACGGGGAGATAAACACTCACCTCTTTTTTTTTTTTTTTTAAATATATTTTATTGATTTTTTTTTTTTAACAGAGAGGAAGGGAGAGGGATAGAAAGTCATAAACATCGATGAGAGAGAGACATCGATCAGCCGCCTCCTGCACGCCTGGCACTGGAGATGTGCCCGCAAGTAAGGTACATGCCCCCGACCAGAATCGAACCTGGGACCCTTCAGTCTGAAAACCGATGCTCTATCCACTGAGCCAACACTCATCTCTTAATAAGAGGAATGGCAAAGGATTTGTGGCTATATTTTAAAACTGCCACACAGCTTTTCTTTCTGTATCCTTCTGTTTAAGATTTGTGGCCTAGAAGGAGCATATAATTGGATTTACTTTTTAAATCCAGTCTCACAATCTTTATCTTTTAACTGGAGATTTGTTCCATTTATATTTAAAGTAATTATTGATGATGGTTCAGGCTCATCATCTTACTGTTTATATTTGTTACATATGTTTTTGGTTAACTTGGTTCTCCCTTTTTTCCTCTGTTGGATTCATGATGCATTTTAAAAATTATTCAGCTTCCCTAACCTATTAGCTGGTTATCTGTACATTCTTATAATATTCTTTAGTGATTACTCTAGCTATAACGGTCCTTAAATGAGTGTTAATATCACATTCTAGACAATGGAGAAAACTGATAACACTTTAACTACATTTATTTTCCTCTTGTCTTTTGTGCTGTCATTAAAATATATTTAACTTCTCTATGTTTTGAACCTCATAAAACAGTATTATTGTTTTATACAGTAATACAGAGGCCCAATGCATAACGATTCATGCAGGAATGGGCCTTCCTTCCCCTGGCTGCTGGTCCCACCTTTGCTCTGGCCAGAGCTGCCTTTCTGCCTTCCCACGCTGCTCAGAGTTGGGGAGTGGCTGGGGTGTGTGGGATGCCTGCTTCATTGCCATGATGATGACACAGGCATCTCACCCTCTCTCTCCCCCCTCTGGCTGCTTGGTGCCATTGTATGCAAATTAACTGCTATATTTGGTGAGTTGGTTTGCATACTTACTCCTGATTGGCTGGTGGGCATCACGAAGGTATGGTCAATTAGCATGTTACTCTTTTATTAGCGTAGATAGTAATTTCTATTTATCCAGAATTTTTACCTTTTTTGGTGTTGTTTATTCCTTTGCATTACTGTGTTTACAACTGGAATTTTTTATCTTGTGTCTGAAAAAAATCTTTTTGGTGTTTCTTTTAATGGAGATTATGCTAGTTCTCTCAGTTTTTTTTTTTTTAATTTGCTCTAACTTTTTTTTTCAGCTTCCTTTTTTATTCTTTTTCTTTTTCTTTTAATTAAATCTTTATTATTCAGATTATTACATTTGTTTCTCTTTTTTCCCCTCCATAGCTCCCCTCCACCTGGCTCCCACCCCTCCCTCTACCCTTACCTCCCTCCCATTGACCTCATCCATAGGTGTATGATTTTTGTCCATTCTCTCCCTGTACACCCCTCATCCCTTTCCCTGAGAATGATCACTCCACTACCTTTCTATGCTCCAGATTCTATTATATTCACCAGTTTATTCTGTTGATCAAATTTTTAATTCCCTTAATTTTTAGATCCACTTGTTGATAGATATGTGTTTGTTGTTCATAATTTTTTGTCTTTTACCTTTTTTCTTCTTCCTCTTCTTAAAGAGTACCTTTCAGCATTTCATATAATACTGGTTTGGAGTTGATGAACTCCTTTAGCTTTTTCTTATCTGTGAAGCTCTTTATCTGCCCTTCAATTCTGAATGATAGCTTTGCTGGATAGAGTATTCTTGGCTGTAGGTTCTTGCTGTTCATCACGTTGAATATTTCTTGTCACTCCCGTCTGGCCTGCATCCTTTCTGTTGAGAAATCAGCTGACAGTCGTATGGGTGCTCCCTTGTAGGTAATGAACTGTTTTTCTCTTGCTGCTTTTAATATTCTCTTTGTCTTTTGCTCTTGGTATTTTAATTATGATGTGTCTTGGTGTAGTCATCTTTGGATTCCTTTTATATGGGGTTCTGTGTAATTCATGGACTTGTAAGTATATTTCTTTCACCAGATGTGGGAAGTTTTCAGTCATTATTTCTTTAAATAGGTTTTCAGTATCTTGCTCTCTCACTTCTTCTGGCACCCCCACAATTCTGATGTTGGTGCGCTTGAAGCTGTCCCAGAGGCTCCTTACATTCTCTTCACATTTTTGGATTCTTTTCTCTTCTTGCTTTTCCAGTTGAGTGTTTTCTGATTCTTTATATTTCAAATTTTTGACTTGATTCTTGCCTTCCTCTAGTCTGCTGTTAGGTCTCTGTATAATATGTTCTATTTCAGTCAGTGTATGCTTAATTTCTAGTTGGTCCTTTTTCATCTTTAGTTGGATATTTTCCATCTCTAGGTGGTCCTTTTTCATCTCCTCTTGGGTCTCGCTAACTTTATCCAACTTTTCTAGGATATTCTTGAAAAACCTTATAAGTGTGGTTTCAAACTCTATGTCCAGTTGTTTCTTTTCCTCCATTTCTTTTGTTTGTGATCCCCTCCTTTGTCTCGACATTTTCACTATGCTGGGAGAACTTCTGTGTTGGATTCAGCCTTATGATACCAGACTTGAAAAACTGCAAAAGCCTCTCTGTTGAGCTTGGGGTGAATGGAGTCTCAGAGTTTAAGGGACTGCCTTGCCTTCCAGTTGGCCCTGCCCTCTACGGCCCCTGAGTCTCACGTGACTGGGTAATAGCTGGAGTGGTTCCTGTGCGTGAAACTCGCTCTCTCGCAGTGTCTCTAGAGTGCTGCCCCTCCGGCTCCCCTGTGCTCCGGGACCACACGAGTCTGGGTCCCCAGGATTTTGCCCGAAACTGGGGTTTAGTGGAGTTAGAAGTGGCACAGTTGGGAGGGTCTGTCTCCCATCCACTCGTGAAAGCCAGCAGCACAATCAGCAGTCGGTCCTCTGTGTGCAGTGCTGTGTGCATCACCAGACTTATGATCTTTTGCGATTCTCCTAAATTTCCCTGCACTTCTCCCTTTTCACAGTCCAAACTCCCCCGATATGAGTTTTGGCTAGATCTGGGGTTTAGTATTGTAGGATAAGGGGTTCAGTGCCTTTGAGAGTCTCCATCTCCCTCCCACCAGAGAAAACCAGCCAGATTCTCTGGCACCCGCTCTCTCCACTGGCTCGTCTCCGTACCTCAGCTTTTTACAGCTCCTCTGGGTTTCTGTGAGCCCCTCTATTTCCTTCTAGTTGTAGAATTTGCACTCCACCAGCTTTCCTGTGGTTCTGGATGATGTTCGTTCTGTCTTTTAATTGTAGTTTTGAAAGTGTTGTGCGAGGCAGCAGTGTAGGTGTTTACCTATGCTGCCATCTTGGATTCAACTCTAGTTCTCTCAGTTTTTCTTTTTTTTGCCTGACAGTGTCTTTATAATATCATCACTTTTAAAGAATATTTTCACTGAGTATAGAATTTTAGGTTGGCAATTTTTCTCTTTCAGCAGCTAAAAGTTTCCATTTTGGTTTCCATTTTTTTTCTGTTGCTTAGCTGTCAGTTTTACTGTTGCTCTCTTGAAAACAATGTGGGGTTTTCCTCCTCTGGCTGCTTTGAAGATTTTTTTTTTTTGGTTTTCAGCCGTTTTTCTGTAATTATCTGGATGTGGTCTTTATTTGGTATTTATCTTGCCTGAGGTTTGTAAAAATTACTTATTCTGTGGCTTGATGTCTTTCATCATTTTTTGAAAATTTTCAACAGTATATTTCTTTAAAAATAACTTCTATCTGATTATCTCTCTCTTCTCCATCTGGGAGCCCAATTACAAATATGTTGGATGTTTTTACCAGGTCCCTAGATCTCCTATGCTCTTTTTCTCACCATTTTTCATTCTTTTCTTCTGTGCTTTACTATCCTCTCTTTGGTAACAAGTAATCTGCTTTTTAAGTCATATATCTAATTCTTAATTTCAGTAATTTTATTGTTTTAGGCCTAAGATTTTCATTTGACTCTTTCCTTAACAGATTCCAGTTCTTTGGTAAAATTCAGTCATTTTCTTTATTTTATTAAACACATTAATAATAGTTCTTTTAATGTCCCTATTTGATAACTCCAATATTTGCATTATTGTTTTTTTCTATTATCTTTTTTCATTTTGATATTGAACCATTCGATCTTATTTCTCAGCATGCCAGGTAATTATGTTTCTAATATTCATCCATGTTGTTACAAGTAGCTGTAATTTATTTACTTCCATTAATATATAATATTTCACAATGTGAATGGACAACAGTTTATTTCTCCCATTGTCTTGTTGATGGTCATGTGGTTTTTAAACCTTGAAAAAAATCACTTATTTAAGCTTCTTGAAAACATTAAAACAATTAATTCAATTATTCTGAGCCCAGAGAGCAAGCCAGTACAATATATTTGGACCCCATTGGAAATCAATGATATAAGATAAAATGTTCTATGAATACTAGTCTACTCTGTATCCACAAAGAATCTTATTAAAATTTTAGAGCTATTTATTTACAGTTGCTTTGGCCATGTGTGGGTATGTGACTTTCCATCGGGGACATAAAAATCAGGAACTGGACTGGATCAGTTTGTTCTCTGCGAAGTGAAATGGAGGCAGCCTGATAAGAGAAGATTTATTTAGTCACTCTCTTGAAGAAGCCATGAATGAGATTAGAATAAAAATTCAGGAAGTGGTGCCTATGAATGCTTCCAGTCTCCTGGGAAACAATTCTAGCCGCAAAACCCATGTCCATCATCAGAAGCCCTTGAGACAATGATTCCAAGCGGCTGATTGCCACCGGCTGTTTTGTAAGCATACGCAATGTAAGTGGTGTGGAGGAGTGAAAATAACACAAACAACGTTCAGACTGACCTGGCTTCGACATCTACTAGATTCTTATCAAGGCTGACTTAGTCTCTTTCATCTTCAAATTTCTTACCTGTAAATGGGCATGTTACAACCCTTGTGAGGATTATGTGCCAGATTATATTAAAGATGCCTAGCATAATGCCTGCCATATTAATTGTTCCATAAAATATATCCTTGTGTCATTGTCATCACTGTCATTATCATCACCATCATCATGTAGGAAGGCTATGGAGATGAACATGGCTCTGGGCCTCTTAAGAGGTTCTGAAATCTTTGCTTCTATGCTATTTGCTATGGTGAGTTTGTGCCCCTGTACAAGTCCTTAAGTTACTGCTGTTTTTCAGGGTGTGATCATTACATCTGGGCTTTTTCCTCTAAGAAGGAAGAGAGGTAGTCAGATTTAGGGCAAGGCCTACTCTAATGTATAGCCAAATGCCTATGGACTCACAAGCAGGGTGAAGAGGAAGATAGGTTACATAGAAGTCTACACCAGGGAAATCTACACAGAACAAAAGATTTTCATCAGTGCTACAGGGTTTAAAGCCGTTACAGAATCCAGCTTTCAGTTGCATTGAAAGATGATGCACACCCAAACCAAGAAGAAGAGAACCAGATTAGGGAGCCTATCAGGGAGATGGACTAATGATGCGCCATCAGCTTGTTTTTGTGCTCCAGTTCAAGTCAGAGGTCCACAGAGCAAGGTTCTGATCAGTTTCCTACATGGCTCTGTTCATTTGTTTGACTATCTATGAAACATCTCCCATGTGCCCAGAGTGCTGTGGGGAAGATAGAAAGGAACACACACACACACACACACACACACACACACACACACACACTGCTAGGAGCCTTGGAGCTCAGCAAGTTTCTTTACATGCTTTATATACATGAAAGCAGCAATAAAACACAAAATAAAGTGGTGAGGTCATAAGGTCATCAGAGATGTGCCAATTAAATTTTAAGGGAGTTCAGAGGAGGAGAGAACACGATCTGTGGGTTCAGTGTGTGAACGTGAAGCCTCCTAGCTATTCTCTGGCCTCCACTCTGACCCTTCTTCCTTGAATTCTGCATGTCTTTGCCACTGTATCCTGAAACACCACTCTCCGCACGTCCATCTTTTTCTTAAATCCCTTTAATGATTTTCTATTTCCAACTGAACCAATTTCAAAGTCCTTTTCGGATAGTTCTATTATCTCGAGCTCTGCAGATGTGATTTCTTTCTCTTTCTGGGATGGGGGTTGGTGGCGTGGTGTTTGCAGATTGTCTGCTATGGTTTTTGCCTTCCTCATATATTTTGTGATTTTTGGCCTGAGTACCTCTTTCCTTGGGGATGTTATCTGTGGGTGTTTTTTATTTTATTTTATTTTATTTTATTTTATTTTATTTTATTTTATTTTATTTTATTTTATTTTATTTTATTTTATTTTTACTGTCTGCTTTGAGGTGTGGGGGCCTGCCTATAATGGGGCAATTCTGAGTTTGCCTCTGCCTGGGGCTTAAGGATTTCTGTACTGAGAGATACTGAATTAAGGTTTTTACCTCAAGAGGCAAAGGATTTCCATATATGGCCCTTGAGCTTTATCCTGCACTGATGAACAAATATTCTGATTTCTGTTTAGGGATAGTCTAAGCTCTGTTGGTTCTTGGTTTCATGTAGGGAGCCTGCTCATGCCTGTGAGGCCATGGACCTCTGACCTTGATTTGGCATTAAACCAACAGACCCTGGGGCTTATGTTTTATTGAAGCCCTGGAGGCTTTATGAAGATAATTCCCCAAATCTGTACTTCTAACCTGACCCCTGACCAAACCCCAGAACTGCAGGATCCTAGATCCAACTGCCTGCTTGTCATCTTTATTTGGCTATTTTATGGCCATCTCGGATTTAATATGGTTAAGTCAGGACTACTGATTTGTTAATATACATATGTTAAACACACTACCATGGCATGCATATGAATAAACACTTGCCGAGTGCCTGTTATATGCTGTCATTTTAATGACCATTATCTCAGTTATGCCGTTATCTATGTATACATTCTAGCTATATAGATCTATATACTACATAGCACATGTGTTATGCAGAGCACAGTTATCTCAATGAGCTTAGCTATGCTTTGCTTCATGTCCTCCAACAATCTCAAGATTTACAGAAAAGTGCTTTTTAGATAACAGCCGTCCTAACACTAAGTGTTTATTCACGGTTCTGCTTTACTGACTACGAGAGGTAAGTAAACAGCTTTGCAGCTTTCTCTCTGTGCCAGAGGTTTTGAAAGTGTGGTCCACCAATTACATGCGTCAGGATCACCCAGAGTTCTTGCTAAAAAGACCGCCTTTTGGACTCTTCCAAGCTAAACTTTTTGGGGACAGGACTCAGAAAAGCATGTTTTTAAAATAAGTTCTTCAGGTTATTCTTAAGTGTACTGTGGTTTGAGAACCACTGCCCGAACCTCTGTTCTCCTTTGGCAATTGATCTGAAATATTTATGGAAGAGACCGGTCCAGGGAGCCCAGAAAAGAGGGCGCTGACTCACAGCCATTCCTTTCCCCACTGGAATTGCCATGAAAACCAGGGAACCTGGTTTGGCCGCACCTAAATACCCACGAACATCTTGCTGAGCTGTAGTGCTGGAGCCTCCTTGAACTTTCCAGAACTACAACTGCTACTTAAAATTGTTTTCAGTGCTTTTCATCTTGTTGGTCTAAACATATAAAAATGTCAGCAGAGGATGATGCAGCTTAGATGTCATTAGAGTTTCACTAACTGTCCTGGTTTGCCTGAGACCAAGGGGTTTTTCGGGATGCGTGAGTTTCAGTTGCCCAAACCACAAAGGTTCTGGACAAACTAGGATGAGGTGGTCACCCTAGCCAATGTGTCTTCTGAGTTGAAACTTCATGCATCAGGAGAGAATATTGGAAATCGACACGGGTTATGAAATAAGGAAGACTTAATGTGGGATGAAATATATTTGGGGATTAGTCAGATTTGTGGTGCAGGATTGAAGAGCTGATGACATTGAAGAGTGGGCAGTTTCTCTCAGTCTTTAATAAAGGCCTTGCATCCAGCCTGTTGCATGGGGCCGGGGAGAGGGCTCCTTGTCTTCCAATTCATGCTTGTTTGACAGCAGTAGTGGGAATATAACCAGAGTGAGGAAGGTTGTCTCCTAGCTCTGTGAGAAGGCTGCCTTTCCTGACCCAACCATGAGCTGTTTGGCGCCGTCTTGCATGGTCCCAAGTTGGAGTGAGAGCAAAGAGTGTACAATCTGTTAGCGGTGGGGGAATGTGGTGGATGGATGCATTTATTCTTCATTCAGAAGTCTCTGGTCAGCTCTGGTGGGTAGGTGCTCTCTCTGATTTCTGTTTAGGGATGGTCTGCTGTCCCGATTAGCATCCTCTCCAGCAGGGGAACTTACCTTTAACATGGAAGGCAGTGCCTCGCTTCCACCATACTGCCCGGGACTCCAGAAACCCTCTGTCTCACTCAGCCACAATCCCTGCTGCTTCCCCCCTCTTTACTGAATGTATTGGGGTGACAGTTGTTAATAAAGCTATACAGGTTTCAGGTGAACAATCATCTGTATATTGTATGGTGTGTTCATCACCTTAAGTCATTTCCTTCCATCACAATTTATCCCCTTATACCCTCTCTACCTCCTCCAACCCCCTTTCTCCTTGCTGGTTTTCACAGCTAGAAATCATGGGGACTTCTTGTCCTGGCACTGGAACCCTGGGCTGACTTATTCACATGTTGACTCATGTGTGAGAGAAATAAACTATTATGGTTGAACCACTATTATTTTGACTTCTGTTCTAGTAGCTGCATGTTTTATCTAAGTAACATAGCTCTCTGTACTCCAGAGCACTGCTTTTTGTAGTCCTCCTCAGGCATTGAAAGAGGAGCTCTGTCCTCAGTATTAATAGTACCAATGTTTTGAGGTTTTTTTCCCACTCTTTCCTGCTAATGGGAACAGATTGCATTGAGCCTTTACTCTTCCCACTCCTCAGACACAGCTCCTCCATCCAATGAGAAGCATCCATGGGTGGGTCAGGGCCAGGAGGGAGACTGTTGCCAGGATGAATCTCCTTATGGGGCTTGAATATGCAACCTTGACCTCATCATCAGCCAAGTCCACCAGGCTTTGCCTTTCACTCAGCAGATTCCTAGCCAGATTTGGGTGCTCTGGCGTCCGCTAATCCTATTCCTGTCAGATCGGGGGAGGGCAGGGGAATAAGGTGTCTCTTGGCTGCTTCCAGGAACCAGCTCCTCTTCCCTCAGAGCAGAACTGCCCTTTACACTCTTAATCTTGTGTGCAGTTGGGCTTTTTTCTTCTTGAAAATGGTTTCTTTTAATTTTTTTCATAGAAAATGTCAGCAAAGCCTCTCAGAGTAAGACCTGTAAAGTGTGTGTGTGTGTGTGTGTGTGTGTGTGTGTGTGTGTGTGTGCATAAGTGTTTGGGCAGGATGGTAGACAGTGGGTGATATGTGAAATGAAAGGGGGAATGATTCACCATTTACTGGGTGGCCTCTTTGTGACAAGTGCTTTATCAGATGTTACATCATTTACTTATGAAGACAATCCCGAGTGGTCGGAATTATCCTCCATTCTTACACATGCATAAACGGGTACACACATAGGTTGCCAGCCTGAAGTGGCAGTGTCAAAAGCAGCTCCTACCTTTGCCTTCCATCAACTTTTCCATACAAACTAATCACGTCATTGGTTATATCTTTCAGCCGTAATGGGAAAGGAGAAATTCCATAAATATTTGGCTAATCTGATTATGGAACTGCTGGAACTGACCGTACTGGTAATACAAGTAAAACAGTTATCTTTGGGGACCTGTGTGGTGTAGGTTTTTCCTCCACTCAGAGCTGACTTCTGCCTTCTTGGCCTTCCTTATCTGTGTACTGAACAATAAAGACAAGCATATGGCTCTGTTTCTGTTAAAGGACACTGATTTCCAAACTAATGACACTGGTAAAAGCTTTTGTTTTAAGCCAGTGAGAGTATTTTTCACTTGTTTTCTCATATGTCAATTCTTTCAGTATAGTGCAAAATTTGAAATTAATATTCTAGACTGTCTTTTATTATCTAAAAAACGTACTTATATTAGAATTATTTTTATTACAGAAACGTAAGTTCAACATTTGTCTTTACAGATAAAGAGAGTTTCCCTGCCAACGTGCATGTGGGCAAACCCATGGAAAAAGAGAAGTTCCTTTTTTCTTTTAGGTAACATTCATTGCCTAGTTAAAATTAACAACCAATCAAGAATAGCCTTTGAGTATATTGCATTCTTATCATTTCCCTGTAATTAAAAATATCTCTATATATAAAAAGCCAGCAAATGGAATGCTGCAACAACTGTAATGACCAGTCGCTATGACTCCCACTGGTGCCAGTGAACCAGCCAATCAGAGGATGGGGCTGACTGGCCACCCTCCCACAGTCCCTCCCCTCAGCTGGCCTTGCATCTGATTGGTCTCTTCCATCATGATCAAGGGTGGGGCAGCTGGCCACCCCCCCAGCCCTTCCCCCTGGCTGGTCCTGCCCCTGTTGGGCCCCCACCAACTTTATTGGACTTCAGTCCCTCTCCCTGGCTGGCCTTGCCCCTTATTGGCCCCTCACCCCAACAGGGGACAGGGCTGGATGGCCAACTTCCTGCAGCCCCTCATCTCAGCCAGCCCTGGCCTGATAGGCCTCCACCATCACCCCAGTTGGCCCATGGGCCATCCCCTCAGTCAGCTCTGCCCCTGATTGGCTCCACCCACTCTGATCAGGGGCAGGACCGACTGGCCAATCTTCCAGGGCCCCTCCCCCAGCCAATGATCCCTGATTGGCCCCTCCCACACCATTCAGGGGTAGAGCAGGCTGGCCCACTGCCCACAGCCCCTCCACACAGCTGGCCCTGTCCCTGATTGGCCCCCCCACCCCAATCAGGAGCAGGGTCCTCTGGCCAATTGTCCTTGACCTCTCCCCCCAGCCAGCCCAGCCCTGATTAGTCCCCAATCAAGGTGGGCTAGTCAGCCATATTTCAATGGCATGAATATGAGTGCGAAAGTAGGATGGTTTATCTGCCACATCTGATCCATATGGAGTTTTAGTAATAAAGTTTATTAGGGCCCCTGATTTAATATGACACATTTCCAAATAAAATGTTGAATAATATACAAGGTCTCCTCCTTTCAACAGGCCCATCCTGATCTGCCTCTGTTGGGGCTGGTCTGACCCCACTTGTGCACAAATTCGTGCACCGGGCCTCTAGTATAATATAATTGTGATGAAGCTTTATATTTCATGTTACACATACAAGTGGGTCTTTTCTATATATTGGTTTGACTGTCAGCACATGTGCACACACACAATCACATACACACATATACTTTCAGCTACCCTCCTTTCTAACCACTGTATTGTAATGATGTCTCTCTCCTTTCTTCTTTAGGTTCAAGATTGGCAGTGGGTGAGTGAGGAGAAACAGTTCCTTTCCTCGGGGCTGACTGCACTTTTCACTGATGTTCTGATGTTCCAAGGTGAGGTAGAGAAATGGCACCTGGGAGTTTCACGGGCGCTGCTGCATGATTTTCCCATTGCAGGAAGGGAAGCCTGGCTCCGTCCACCACCATCTTTTTTTGGATTGTGACAGGGGTACTCCCGAAGCCTACAATTCTTTCTTCTGGTGTCGTAAAGTACTTCAGGGAACAACTGGATCTTTTTCATTTTGTCTGACTTACCCATGCAATCCTTCCCTGCTCATGATCAGGATTTCAAAATAGAGCTCTTTGGATAATACAGTAAGTGTTGGGAATAATAACTGGCACTATTTTTTTTTAAAAAAATATTCAGATTTATTGAGGTATAATTTTCATATCATAAAATTCACCCATTGTAAGGGTACAGTTTGGTTAATTTAGTAAATTTATATAGCAGTGGAAGCATCACTACAATCCAGTTTTAGAACATTTTCATGACCTCCAAGTCTCCTAGTGCCCATTTAATGTCAATCTTCATTCCTACCCCTAGTCCCAGGCAAACATTGATATACTTTCTGTTTCTATAGGTTTGCCCTCTTTAGAAATATATACATGAGATCACATAATATTTAATCTTTTGTACTTGGTTCCTTTAATTTAGCATGATTTTTTCAAGGATTGTTCATATTGTTGCAGGTAACATTAATTTATTCCTTCTTATTGCTGAATAGTATTATATGACTATACTATATATATATTCTGCTTAATAGTATTATATGACTATACTATATATATATTCTGCTTTTCCATTCATTTGTCAATAGACAGTTGAATTTCTTATATTGTTTGGCTATAGTGAATAATGCTGCTATGAACACGGGTGTACAAATATCTGTGTGAACCTCTTCTTTCTCTTCCTTTGGGTATATTCCTAGGAGTGGAATTTCTGGATCACATGGTAATTCCATGTTTAAGTTTTTGAGGCATCACCATACTGTTTTCCATAGCAGCTGCACCATTTCACTTTCCTATCAATAATACACAAGATCCCACTTTCTCTACATCCTTGCCAACACTTGTTATTTTCTAGGTTAAATTCTTAAATTTTATTTTATAACACTCATCCTGTTGTTTGATTTGCATTTCTCTGAGGATTAGTGATGATGAACATTTTTTGATGTGCTTATTGGCCATGTGTATATCTTTTTTGGAGAAATGTCCATTTATGTCCTTTGACCATTTTAAAATTGGGTTTTTTGTTTTTGTTGTTGAGTTGTAGTTCTTTATATATTCTGGATATTAATCCCTTACCAGACATATGATTTGCAAATCATTTCTCCCAATCTGTGTTGCCTTGTCACTCTGTTGATAGTGTTCTTTGATGCACAAAACTTTATTTTGATGGAGTCTAATTTATCTATTTTTCTTTTGTTGTTTGTGCTTTTGGTGTCATATCCAAGAAATCATCACCCAAATAAAATGTCAATAAGCTTTCCCCCTATGTTTTCATCTAAGAGTTTTATAGTTTTAACTCTTTTGCTTAGATCTTTGATCCATTTTGAGTTAATTCTTGTACATAGTATAAGGTAAGGGTCCAACATCATTCTTTGTGTGTGGATATATAGTTTTCCCAACATCATTTGTTGAAGATTGTTGAATAGTCTTAGCATTCTTGTAAAAAAATCACTTAACCATATATGCTAGGGTTGACTTCTGAGCTATCTATTCTATTCCATTGGTTTATATGTCTGTCTTTATGTCAGTGCCTCACCATTTTGATTAGCATAGCTTTGTAGTATGGGTTGAAATAAAGACATGTGTAACCTTCAATTTCATTCTTCTTCAAGATTGTTTGGCTATTCAGGGTTCCCTGAGATTCTATATGAATTTTAGGATGGATTTTTGAAAATTATTGTTGGTTTGGTAGACATTGCACTGAATCTGTAGATCCTTTAAACTTTTTCTTAAAATTTTTTATTGATTTGAGAGAAAGACAGGGAGAAAGAAAGAGAGAAAAGAAGAGGCAGAGGGAGAAGGATAGGAAGAGGGGGAGGGAGAGGGAGAGAGAGAACATTGATTTGTTGTTCCTTGTTAGTTGGTTATTATATGTACCCTAACCAGAGATTGTACTTGCAACATTGGCTTATTGGGATGATGCTCTTCAACTGAACTACCTGGTCAAGGCCTGTAGCTCCTTCTGAGTTGCATTGATATTTTACCGATATTGTCTTCTAATCCTTTAGTAGGGCATGCTTTTCCATTTTTGTATATTCTTTAATTTCTTTTAGCAGTGCTTTGTAGTTTTCAGTGCACAAGTCATTTGCCTCTTTTGTTAAGTTTATTTTTGTCTTTTCTTTTTTATGTTATTGTAAATGAAATTTATTTTTTTTATTGTAAGTGTATAAACTTTTGTGCTTCCCTCAAAATTTTAAGAGACCCACCATTGTTTGACATCCAGGAGTTATTTTGAGAAATTTGACCCATTCTGAGTCCCCTTTCTTTATGTGCACCAGCTCCATCCACTTATTTCTTTAACCCATGGAATTTTTATTGGTCACCTCTTTACCTTTGAAGTTCTGAAATTTCACAATGATGATCCTTGATGTGGATTTTTAAAATTTACTATGCTAACCACTTGGAATATCCTCATGTCCTTTAATTCTGGGAAACTTGTTTAATTTTCCCATTAGTAATTTCCTTTCCGTGAATTTTTCTCTTCTGTCTCTATAAAATTCTTATTACTTGGATTTTGGCCCCTTGGGTTCACACCAGATTTTCATACTTTTCTACTTGTGTTTTCTCATTTACTGTCATTTTCTTCTAATTTATGGAGATTTCCTTAACTTTTAATTAAACAAATTTAATAATGATATTTTGGTTATCTATTGTAATTTCTAACAGCTCTTTCTTATTTTCATGGTGAGCCTTTTAAATAGCATTTTACTTTTGTTTTCTGGATGGAAAATCATCTTATCTCTTGAGGATATTATTGCTTTGTCTACTTTTCTGGCAATTTTTTCTCATGTTTGTTTTTGAATGTATTCCCTCTGAGAAGGATTTCTGCCAGGGTCTGATGATCCTGGGCTCTGTCTCCAGGCATAAGAGGAGGCTGTTTGAGTGGAGGAGCTTTACTGGGAGGGGTATCGATGAGGCTGCCAGTGGTCCTTTTCATGGCATCTCTCAAGTATCAGGATATGTCATTTTGTTCTACCAGAGAAGTATCATCCGGTCTCCTGCTTCAGAATTCTGCTGATGGGTGGCAGAGTATACTCGGTTGCTTGCATTTCGGACACAGAGCAGTAAAAGGTGAGGGTTGTATGTTTCACCATGTAAAGAGTAGACCTTCATAAAATTCCCCTGTTTTTACTTGTTGTCTAGGTCTTGTCCTTTGATGAACCCATCTCCCCGAATTCAGAACCTCTTTGGTTAATTATTTTCCTTGAGTCACAAGGAAGCTAGATGCTTGGCTGCTTGTGTTGGTGACTCCTGGAAAGTCTCTGAAGAAAGACTTTTTTTTTAAAAAAATATTTTATTGATTTTTAACAGAGAGGAAGGGAGAGGGATAGAGAATTAGAAACATCAATGAGAGAGAAACATCAATCAGCTGCCTCCTGCACACTCCCTACTGGGTATATGCCTGCAAGCAAGGTACATGCTCTTGGCCGGAATCGAACATGGGACCCTTGAGTCTGCAGGCTGATGCTCTAGCCACTGAGCCAAACCGGTTAGGGCTGAAGCAAGACTTTTAATCCTTTCTCTTCTTTCCACTCTAACTCCCACATCCACAGGTTTATTGGGTGAAATTTTATAGCCAAGCTTGCTAATGCCACACTGTTTTGAATATGTTGGCTTTGTATTTAGTATCTGGTGAGGTAAGTCTTTCCTCACTATCCTGAAATTTTTTTAGATTTTCTGAGACTTTTTTTTATATGAATCAGAAAGATCACAAAGTATTTCCATAGAATCATATACATATTATTATAATAATTTAATTTAGTTTTCCAAATAATCCTGTTAGGATTCTAACTGAAGTCTTATTCTACTTGTATCTCTAGAGCCTTACGTAGGGCCTGGATCATGTTAGGCTTTCAAAAAAACATCTGTTACCAGGAAATAAACCTCTGATCCCATTCCTGTGCTCTTCCTATTGCCATGTCCTTTCTGATTTGTGCTCGCATCACCGAGCCAGCTGGTAGCAGAACCTGAAGAACTCAGGTGTCATAACTCACCATCCAGTGCTTTTTACCACCCGCACCTGTAAAACGCTTCCGAGCAGTTACACACAGTCCAGCATACAGTCCGGGCCCGTGCGAATGGAAGGTCACAGAGCTATGGAAGCCCGAGTGCTTTAAAATCCCAAAGAAATATCTCTCTGCCTGGGCCTTCTGGTCTCCATCTCATAACTAGCTTCTGTGCGGGGGCGGGGAGGAGGATGGGCGACCTCTAGCTGGGATGGGGACCTTTATAGTGAGGTAGAGGGAATGTTGCCGAATGCATTTATGTTTTCCCATAGGAAGGGCCGTATTTCAATGGCACGAATATGAGTGCGAAAGTAGAATGGTTTATCTGCCACGTCTGATCCATGTGGAGTTTTAGTAATAAAGTTTATTAGGGCCCCTGATTTAATATGACACATTTCCAGTGCAAATTACTCTGAGATCATCGTGTTCACAATATATGACAGAAATCTTTTAAGTGTGAGCATAAGTTCTGAATTAATTTAATAACCCAGTCTGGGAAAAGGCATGTGGTTTAAAGCATAATATTATGCAATTATGCACTGGGCTCCTACATGTCTCTTTCACCCACCCCCACTTCCCCTGGCACCTTTCACAAGCCCTTCCTCCTATCTCGAGTCATCTGGCCTCTTCTCCAGGAGGGTTGGAAGAGGATGTACTGGCATGGCCCAGGCCAGAGGGTCGATCCTTCTGCGCCTGGGGGCCCTTCAGCACAGCTGGTTGTAGTTCTTAACGGTGCCCATTCCAAGGGATGGACAGGGACTGATGTGAAAATGGTGCTTGGCCTCCAGGATACACCGCCTGTGAGCGGTTTGGGAGGTGGCGGGAGAGTGAGACTGACATGACATTGGAGGGCCAGGGCTGCAGGAGCACAGACACAGCCCCTCCATCGTTCCAGATGGGAAAAGAGTGACAGCGGCCAAACAAAGAGATATTTCCTTGGGATGTTAAAGCACGCTGGCTTCCAAATGCAGATCGCTATGTAAATTGTGAAATCCCGGCCGTGGTTCCATTTATCTCCTGGCAGTGTAAAACCAAAACAGACCACATTTCCACCAAGATAGAGAAGAGAAATAAAGGAAAACTATGATCCCTTTGGCATAACTGACCAATATGACTTTGGGGTGTGTGTGTGTGTCTATCTTGTGAACAGAACTGTGACCCTCTGGTCAAAGAAAAAAGTAGCCCATACTCCCCACTGCTGTTCAGATTTTATAGGAGCTGGGCTGGCCTTCTTGCTCACTCACTAAGTCACTTCCTCGGCAGCCTGTGCTTTTCCTGGGCTGTAGGCTCCCCTTGTCCTGTGCCAGTAGACGGGGAGCCTGGGCCAGAGGAAGGCCGAGTCCTCCTCAGACCTGCTCTGGTGTGGCCTGCTGGTGTGTTTCCTATTTCGGCATCCAAGCAGAGAAGGGAAGGGCCCCCTGAGTGCCCAGTGATCAGACCTTTTTCCTGACTGCGGTGCTTCTGACGCTAGGACAGGAATGTGCTCCAAGTGGGTAAGCTCATCGGAGGTGGCACTAATGATAGTGACTGACACTCCTAGTTCAGCTTCCCCATCACATGTAGCAACTGCCAACAGCAAGACCTCAGAGTGAGATTTATTTATTGAAAAATGTATTTTTTAAAAATATATTTTTATTGATTTCAGAGAGGAAAGAAAGAGAGGAAAAGAGAGAGAGGGAGAGAGAGAGAGAAAGAGAGCGAGAGCGAGAGAGAAACATCAGTGATGAGAGAGATTCATTGATCAGCTGCCTCCTGCATGCCCACACTGGGAATCAAGCCCAAAACTCGGGCATGTGCCCTGATGGGAATTGACCTGTGACCTCCTGGTTCATAGATCGAAGCTCAACTACTGAGCCACACTGTCTGGGCTAAGAATGAGTTTTATCAAGAGATCCACACCTCTCCCCTTCTAGGGAGAAGTGGCAGCAGCCGCCTTTTCAACAAGGAGGAGCTGTTGGAGGGGTGTTCTCCTGGCTGAGGAACCCACACTCCATCCACCCCACACCCAAAGGGTCTCTGAGGCTGGGCCACCTTCTCCTCTGTGCCTTGGTCTGTGTGAACCCCCCTGGCTGGTTGCCTTCCTCCCATTTCTGGAGCTTTCTTCTTCAGAGCTCTGCTCAGGTCCCACCTGGTCCATAAAACTTTCCTGGGGAAAAAACAGTCAACAATCATGCCTTTCTTCATGGGCCTCCCATTGCATTTGCTACTGAAAATACACCTTTGGCACTCAGTGATATTCCCGTTAGCTCTAGCATTGTCCTGTCTTCTTCTGTCTCTAATTACTTCCTGTGGACAAGTCTTGTTTGACCAGCCAGGCTAGTAACACCAGCCCCGTCCAAGGCTCCCATGTTGGGGAGAGAGGCTCCCAGTGGATTCCTGCCTATTTAAATCGGGATAAAATCGGAGACTGGTTTGCATGATGAGGGGCAGGGTTGGGGATGTGCCAGCCTTCCTGAGGAGTGGGCTGTGCCCTCAGCTGGGCAGGGTCTGAGGAGCTGGGACACAGGACATGCTCTCTTCTGGTTTCCTATGCCTCCTTTTCACCCCCTACCTGGGGAGAACCTGACCAGCCTGCACATCCGTCTGTTCTCAGGACCTCTGGCCTCTGTGCTTCTCTCTCTAGTGACGGCATTTGAGTCCCCCATTTCCTTGTGTATGAATCTAAACCCTTTAACAATCAGCTCCAGCCCTAATGGTTTGGCTCAGTAGGTAGAGCATTGGCCGGTGGACTGAAGAGTCCCCAGTTCGATTCCGGTCAAGGGCACGTACTTCAGTTGCAGCTTCTCTGTTCCTGGTCAGGGCTGGTGCAGGAGGCAACCAACTGACGTGTCTCTCTCACAGTGATGTTTCTCTCTGTCCCTCTCCCTTCCACTCCCTCTAAAAATCAATGAAAAAATTTCCTCAGCTGAGGATTAAATCAGCTCTAATGCCTTCTTTTCCAGAAAGTGTAGCTCGATCCCTCAGCTGAAAGTTCCTTTCACTTCACTGAACCCCACTGGCATCCATTTACATCCCTTTGATGGGGCTAGCCCCTTTCTATGGTTAGTTACAGTATTTGTTCAGGAATTCCTTTTCTGTATTAACTTATCTATTGTTGCTGTAACAAATGACCACAAACTTAGTGGCTTGAAAAACCCAAATTTACTATCTTACAGTTTTGCAGGTCAGGAGTCCAACATGGATCTCACTGGGCAAAAGTCAGGTGTCAGCAGGACTGCATTCCTTCTGGGGACTCTAGCGGGGCTCTGTTTCCCTGACCTTCCCAGCTCTAGAGGACACCCCCATTCCTTGGCTTGTGGCCTCCTATCTTCTTCAAAGCCAGCAGCATTGAATTTCTTTGGCTCTGCTTTCCTTGTTACGTTACCTTTGATGATTCATAGGATAGATTGGCCCACCTGGATAACCCAGGATCGTCTCCCGTCTCAAAGTCCTTAACCTGAATCACTTTGCAACCTTAATCTCCCTTTGCCATGTGACATAACATATCCACAGATTCCGGAGATTAGGAGTGGGGGGCGGGCATCTTTGGGGGAGGGTATTATTCTGTGCACCACTTCCCCTTTTGGTTGTTCCTTAAGGTTGTTCAATCAGTATTTTAAAAAATTCAGTTAAGTGTTAAGCACAGTTAAGTACTGTGCAAGCAGCTGGAGATATAGAGAGGGGTGTGACATAACCTCTTCCCTCAAGAAGTTTAAAACCTGGTAGGCAAGACAGACACAGAAACAATGACAAAGCGACTGACCAGGGTGGTATTGGAAATGACTGTGGGGAGTGGGATTAGTCCAGAGAAGGGGTAGGTGACATTCTCTGGAGTAAGTAGGGTGGGGGTTGGTTGGGAAAGACCTCACCAAGGAAGTGGCAATTGATTAGGTTCTGAAGAAAAGGCCATGCTCCCGGAGTGGATCACCGGGAGCCGGAAGCCTGGTGTTTGGAGGGATATCACACATGGTTTGGGTGGCTGTAGCATTAGATATGGGGAGAGGAGCACGTGGTAGGGAGAGGAGTCTGGAGAAGCTGGCAGGAGCGGGTCACAGAGGCCTTTTATGCCAAGAAACTTGGATCTAAAGTTGTGGAAGATGAGGGGGCCTTTGAGGGCTTTAAGGAAACTTATCTCAGAAAGTTTGGTGGAAACCATAAGGGAGTACTGACACATAAGACCAGGGGAAAGAATGTCACAAAGGAGTGATGATGCATCAACAGTGTGAACGTTCGAAGGAGGTGGGGTCATCGGAGGAATGAGCCCCATCATTGGGGTTGACAGCAAGGAGATTTCTGGTGTCCTCCATGGGAGCAGTTTCCATGGAGAGGTGGGGCCAGAGGCAGCCTGCAGTGGACTGAGGGGTGATTGGGGGGTGAGGAGAGAAGGACATGTGGTAACAGCAACATGGCCAATAAAATCAGGAGAGCTGTAGGTAGTAGCTAGAGACCATGAGGATCTTGGGAAGATCCCGTGGGCCAGATCGCTATTTGCTCTGCCTCTGGAGGTCACCCCCGCACCGAGCACAGTGTGAGGCACATGTAGATATTCAGTAATGTGTGAAGAACGGCAGAGCGCACCTCACACGTTTCCTGGAAGAGGCTGAGGCACCATCTCGGGTTCGCTCACCAGGGATGCCTTGCTGTCCAGCGGGGTTCTGGGAAGCAGCTGAAGTCATGAGCTCTGTTCCCAATCACGTGCTTTCCCGAAGCTCGGAAGGCAGACGGCCAGGGTGTCAACACCTCAGGTCACACCACATAACGCAGGGCCTAATTTGACTTTCAGGCTGATGTCAACATTTCGTTACCTTGCTGCGAAGCCCAACTTGAAGACTACATGAATTTACATTTGCCTGCGCTCCAATAATGCATTCCAGATCAGCGCCGGCAACCGTGACACGGAGGTAGATGCTGGCATTTCCGGGGTAAAAAACCTCCTTCCTCGTGTGCGGAGACTGTGCAGTTTTGGGGCGTTAGTTCCTCGGGGGAAGTTCCACCTGCTCACCAGGTAGGGTAATCCCATTTAAAACCGGGGAGCCACACACGTGGAAAGAGACTCATCCTTCGTACCTTGAGGCCATGGAATTATAACGGGTGCCCCAGTTTCAGGACCATTCTTCTCAAGGTTAAAATAATTCCCTCAAGTCCTAGCCGGTTTGGCTCAGTGGATAGACTGTTGGCTTTCGGACTTAAAGGTCCTGGGTTCGATTCCAGTCAAGGGCATGTACCTTGGTTGCAGGTTCCTTCCTGGACTGGGTCCTGGTTGGGCCTTGTGCAGGAGGCAACCAATCGATGTGTTTCTCTCACATCTATGTTTCTCTCTGTCTTTCCCTCTCTCTCCCACTCTCTCTAAAAATCAGTGGGAACATATCCTAGGGTGAGGATGAAAAAGATAATACAGTGGTACCTTCAGATCTGAGTTTAATTCGTTCTGTAATCTTGAGGCATGGGGAACTATGAGACAGTTGAGTCTCGGTAAACTGGTGGGTCGTGTGCAGCTGGCCGATCCACGAGATTACTCGTATCTCAACTGTTGCTCGTATTTCAAAGCAAAAATCGCTCGCTCAACAGCTCATATCTCAAAAATCTCGTATGTTAGGGCACTCGTATCTCGAGGTGCCACTGTAATGATAATTTCCCTCTATGTTTGGATGCGCATCCCCAGCCCAGCATGTGGGGAAGCAGGGCTCCTCTGGGCTCTGTCTCTGGGACACCAGCCCAGGTCCAGGGGCACAATGGACCCTCCTCAAAGGTGTGCGTGCTTCTAGTGCGTAGCTCCCCACCTGGACTTCGTGTGGAGGTGGGTGGCGGGAAGGACGCAGAGTTCTCTGGACTCTGCGTGGGCTGTCTCCCATGCTGCCTCTCTCCCCAGCATCCCCGCCTTGGCTTTGACCTCTGTGCTCCCTCTCCATCCCCCTTTGACTGTCCCCAGGGCTTGGTCCCTTCTCGACTTCTCTCCCTGCCCTCCAGCACCAGCAGGTGCTCCCCATTCTCGTTTTATTATTTTATTTCCATCATATTTTTCGTGTGCGTGTGCGTGTCTGTCTCTGTCCCTAAGCCGTGAGCCTCGATGTCTTATTTAACTCAGTATCCTCAATGTCCAGCACAATGCTTGGGGGCCTAGTCAGTTCATTGAACAGAAGAACAAATTTAAATTTTTAAAAAAATACATTTATTTTTATTTTTTTACAGAGAGGAAGGGAGAGGATAGAGAGTTAGAAACATCGATGAGAGAGAGACATCGATCAGCCGCCTCCGGCATGCCCCCTACTGGGGATGTGCCTGCAACCAAGGTACATGCCCCTGACCGGAATCGAACCCGGGACCCTTCAGTCCCAAGGCCGATGCTCTATCCACTGAGCCAAACCGGTTTCGGCCAGAAGATCAGATTTATAAATATGCCACTGTTAGCCATCCTCCAAGGCTCACCCACCTCACTCCCTATTGCCCAATTTCTTTCAAACCAATCATCTCTCAATTCTTACCCTTTATTCAACAAGCATTCATTGAGCACCTATTATGGCATTTGGTGCTATGAATAAATTTGACTAGATTCCTGTCTTCAAGAAATGTTAGGAATAGTTGAAAATATAGGTAGGTTATTCAACAATTGAGATAGATGCTATTATAGTGAAACAGTTGCAGACTAATAAAGGCCATTTTTAACAACCTTAGAAGATTTATTTTAGTGAACATTTTATCACTTTGGTGCTAGAATGAAATTTTAATGGAGCCAAGCATAAAACCCTGAATTTGCTGTTCTGTTATATCACAGAGTAAAGATTTTTCTAAATTAGAAAATAATGTGTTTATTATAAAAATTCAGGACAATATAAAAGTAAAAAGGAGAAATAAAATTATTAACTCACATTCAGAGATAACTACTGTTAACTTTTTGGTATATATCCTTTCAGCCTATTTATTATCTCCCCATAACTATCTTTTTTTTTAATTTTAGAAAAACAAAACATAAAGCTGGAATCCTGCGAGTTTTTATTCTCTTTTTCCCTTTTATTATAAACACTTTATTATGAAATATATGAAAAATATGATTGTTAATGACTGTGTAATACGACTGTACCATGATTAAAATTAAAAGTATTCTTATTGCTTTGGATTAAGATGCTTTTCAATTTTTCTTTATGATAATTAGTAGGAAAATCTTTGTATAAAATCTGTATTATTTACCTATTTTTTTCCTTTTGGAGGCATTCATTTTTTCCCTATTGATTTTTTAAAAGCCCCTTTACATATTAAGAGCATCCATCTTCTGACATATTTATTAAAAATATATTTCCTGGTCTGTCTTTTAATTTTGCTTAGTATAAGGTTTTTAAAGCCAGAGGACTTTAAATCTAACTCCCTCATCTGAAAAACAAGGAAACTAAAGCCAAAATGTTCAGGTGACTCCAGAGGGCTTACAGAGCCTGCAGCAGAGCAAGCCTGGAACCCAGGACCCTGGGCTCTCAAGTTGGGAACCCTCAGCGTCTCCTCCAGCCATGCACACATCGGTATCGATCATGTGTCAAGTTCTTTGCTTTCCAATGGGTTCACTCATGTTGGTGTTGCCTTCCCATATGAAGGGCAGGGATTGTCTCTCAAACCTGTGCTCCCTCTTCCCCTCTGTTCCCGTCCCTCCTTTCCTGCTTCCTGCCCATTACTCAGCACACTGTGAGGAATGTGATTAGCATTTTTTTTTTGTTTGATACACTGGTTTTTAAAGAGTGTCCAGTAATGATGAGGCAAAGTATCTCTTTTCATGCTTACTACAAATCCACAAGGAAGGCAGGCCAACATTACTGTCCTTATGTCACAGATGCAGAGAGTGAGGGGACAGACTTGCAAGGACTTATGTCAGACCTCATAGCTAGACCACGGCAGCGCCAGGGCTGCAATAACATTCTTTTGACTTCAAACTTTCAGTTCTTTCTGCTGCACCGAGTGTCTTTCCTACAGGCTCTTGCTTTTGCCCCATGACCCCCAACTGGGGCAAAAGCTGGCTGTTGTTTTTGACTCTGGGGTGGGTTGAAGAGGTGGGGAGGGAGGCCAATGGTCACTCCTTTTTGTACAGGGAGCCAGGGCCACGGGGTGAGGTCTTGCTGACTGAAAAATCAGCAGCCAATTTCATGAATTCAGAAGGTCAAGCTGAACTCAACCTGGGTTTTTATTTTCTTTACTAGAGGCCCGGTGCACAAAGTTCATGCATAGGGGGTGTGTATCCCCTCTCCAATCTGGGACATCCTTCTCACAATCAAGAACTGCTGGCTCCCAACTGCTCACCTGCCTGCCTACCTGATTGTCCCTAATTGCTCCCCTGTAGGCCTGGTTGCCCCCAACTGCCCTCCCCTGCTGACCCAGTCACCCCTAACTGTCTTTCCTTGCCAGCCTGGTCACCCCTAACTACCCACTCTT
The DNA here is from genome assembly GCA_004026805.1 of Lasiurus borealis. Lineage (NCBI taxonomy): Eukaryota > Metazoa > Chordata > Mammalia > Chiroptera > Vespertilionidae > Lasiurus > Lasiurus borealis. The sequence continues at coordinate 25,117 of PVJN01027269.1, forward strand.
GCCAGCCTGGTTGCCCCTAACTGCCCTCCCCTGCAGGTTTGGTCCCTCCCAACTGCCCTCCCTGCTGGCCTGATTGCCCACAATTGCCCTCCCCTGCAGGCCATCTTGTGGTGGCCATCTTGTGTCCACATGAGGGCAGCCATGATTGACTACATGGGGTGGCCATCTTGTGTGTTGGAGTGATGGTCAATTTGCATACCACCCTTTATTATACAGGGTTGTTTATTTTTAATTTTTTTTATTGATTTCAGAAAGGAAGGGAGAGAGAGAGAGAGAGACAGAGACAGAGACAGAGACATCCATGATGAGAATCATTGATCAGCTGCCTCCTGCACACTTCCCATTGGGGGTTGAGCCTGAAATCTGAGCATGTGCCCTTGACTGGAATTGAACCCAGAACCTTTCAGCCCACAGGCCGAGGCTCTATCCACTGAGCAAAACCAGCCAGGGCAGGATTATTTTTATTGAGGTAAAATTCATATAACACCCAATCTTTTGCTAGTGAACAATGCTGTAGCATTTAGTAATTTGCAATACTGTGCATGACTTTTATCTAGCTCCAAAACATTTCAACATCCCAAATAAAACCCGGACACACCGAACAGTCACTCCTCACTCTCCCCTTCCCCAGCCCCTGGCCACCACTAGCAGATCTGCTGTGTCTGTGATTTAGCTGTTCTGGAGATGTTATATGCAGGGACCCACACACCACGTGGCCTTTGAGCCCGGCTTCTTTCACTTAGCATCATGTTTTCAAGAGCTGCCCATGTATTGGCGTGAGCCAGTACTTACCTCCTTTTTATGCCAGCATGATACCCCATTGTATGGAGGTGCCACTTTGCTTCTCTGTTCACCTGTTGATGGGCTTTCCGTTTGTGTCCACTCAGCTGGGTATTGAGGGTCAGGGCCTCTGAGAGCTAGAACCCACCGCCCCAACCCCTGTTTGAAGATGCCTTTCTCTAGGGGAAAAGGAGGCTCTTCAGTGACTCCCAATGCAGACAGACGCCTCGGGGAGCTCAGCTGAGAGGCAGAGGTGTGCATGTGGTGAAGGGGCTCCGGTTTTGGGAATTCTTAGGCCCCTGGTGTGGGTGGCACAGTGACATGGTGGAAGTGTGGAACCCCTCCCCCCCTCTCCTCGGCCCAGGACTGCTCTTTGGATCCCCACAGGCAGGAGAGGAGCCGCCTGCAATGCAATCCTCTCTCCCCTCCGCTTCGTTAACAACTTCAATTAGCCCATGAACTTGAGACGCTTCATCAGCTGGCTGGATCAACAGCAAAATTAAGCCGTCACGTTTATGAACTGCCCTGCGAGTGCTGGGAGGGACTCTGCATATTTTACATTTAATAACTTGCCTCTCGTTTTTATTTATAATGTTAATAATGATTTGGGGGTTGCTCTGGGCGAGTGCAGGGAGAGAGAGCGAGAGAGCGAGAGAGCGTGCGAGAGAGAGACTTTAGACACAGAAAGCGGGAGGACACATGACTGGGATGACAGCTCTTACCCCTGTTGTCACCTGCCCCTGCCCTGCCCTACCCCGCAGGAAGGAGGGGCGGTCCCCGTGGCAGGTGGCTGGTTACCTGGGCCTTGCTGACTGCTCTTTCTCTGGGGCCCGATGACTTAGGAGCGGGGCAGGAGTGCTGGCATGTTCCTGTCTGCCCGCTCTGACGGGGGGGGGGGGGGGGGGGTGGGCTCCGGGGCACTGGGTGGGCTTTAGGAAGGCCAGTCCACAAGTGGGGCCTTTCTTTCCCTCTTCCCTGCCCTCAGGCCTGCCTCACCAGCTTCCCCGAAGGCCTGTCTGAGGGGGAACAGGTGCCAGATGGGTTGAAAGAGACAGGGCTTTTGAGAGTCCCTTAGCATCTTTCAGGATAAGTGTTTTAGTCACCCTCATTTGGATATGAGGACATTAAGGTCTAGTGACCTTCCCAGAGGACCAGCTTGGTGACCGGTAGCACTAGAGGGGCCCAGGCGGGTGCAGGGATTCCCATTTCAGGGTGGGGAGTGGGGAAGCCGGCCTCTTAGCTCCCCCGCCTGGGCTCAGTCTGCTGCTCGGCCTCTGACTATTCCTGGTTCTCTGACTGTGTCCATCCCCGTTGCCCTGGAGGAGATGGGGGGCAAGGGTGAGGAGTGAGAACCCAGAATATGCTGGCGATTGGGAGGAGGCTGAATGGGGCAGGACCACAGCCCCTTACTCTGCCTATTCACCTGCCATCAGCCAGGCTTTGCGCTCCGTGTCGCCCGGACAGCAGATCCCGTCTCCTCTGCCCCCTGACAAGGTAGATTACAACTGCCATCTTGCAGGCGGGGTAGCAGAGATCCAGAGAGGTTAGGTACTGCCCAGGGGAGCGAGAGGCGGGGTTCTCAGGCAGCCGTTTCTACCTGATTCCCCCTGCTCTTCACCCTCCCTCTATGCCCTCTGCCAGGAGGCTCTGCGAAGCTCATTAGAATGCATCCTCCTGCTCAGAGCACACCCTCTTCCTCGGGCAAACCTGAGACGTGGGGTGGGAGAGCTGGGAAAGGCTGGACTAAACACCAGGGACCGGGGTCTGAGCTCGGCACTGACATGGCCACCTGACCTTGGACAAGCCGAAGGCGCTTGCCGGGCCTCAGTTTCCTCACCTGTGCAGCAGGATCATCCTGACAGCACCTTCCAGCTCTGCGTTCTCAGAGCTTCTCTGCAAATAGCCGGTGGGGGCCGATCCATTCTGCTCCTCCCCATCTGGCTGCTCAGCAGGAGGAAGGGAGGGAGGAGGCAGCAGGAAAGCAAGGTCAATCAATTCTAGCCAAGACCAAAGCCTAAGAGATAGGGCGTGGCGCGCTGAAAGATGACGGCTGGCAAAAATCATTAGAAGCATCTTTCAACAATCTATATGCCGTTATCGATCTTGTTATAGATCATCTTCTTCCATTCCTCCCCCTACCTTCTTCTTCTTTTTTTTTTTTTTCCTTTCCCCTCTCTCCCCAAGATCTTCTGGATCAATACAGCAAGTGCATTGAGACTGTAGCAACACATTTAAAACCTTATAAAAGGTTATTTAGTTGCTAACAGTGCAGTGGTTTCTGCAAAGCCTGCCAAAAGGTTACAGCTTTTTGGGGATCATAAATTACAGACGACAGGAAAAAAGTAAGTGCG
>PVJN01027270.1:0-28247 GCA_004026805.1 Lasiurus borealis
AGAGAGAGAGAGAGAGAGAGAGAGAGAGAGAGAGAGAGAGAGAGAGATGGAGGGAGAGAGAGAATGCGTTTTGTGAGCACAATGGAAAATTTCTCAGTGTGGGGATGGCTGGTTCACTTTTTCCTTGGTGACTTGAAGGATCATTTATGCATTAAAGATATTAACACTTGGACTGTAATATAAGTCGCAAAGTCCTCCACAACTTGTTGGCGTTGTCATTTTTGCAACACGGAAGCACAGCTCTATCAAGCCCGATCCATCCACGTTCCTTTCGTGGATCCCACATGGGATGGATTCCACCCTTGGAAGAGCCTTTGCCCCAGAAACACTGGATCCGATGCACTTTTCCGCAGGTTTTTTTTTCTCCTAGAACTAATTATAGACCCATCCCCTCACTGGAAATAGTCCTCTTCTCGTACTTATTTTTAGTCTAATTATAAAGTAGGAAGCTAACTTTTTTTTTTTATCCTGAGTGCTTAAGTAGTTGCCCCGAATTATTTACCGCCCCATCCATCCTTTCTTCCACCCTAAAATGTCACCGTGCTTGCGTCCGCATTACTTATGTCTCTCCGTGAACTTTCTCCTCGCTTGCCTCGGTCCATTTATCCAGCACCCGGCGCACATTGTTCTAATCACGCCAGTATTTTAATATCTAGTAGGTCACGTCCCCTCTCATTATTCTTATTTTTCAAAATTTCCCTGGCTCCTCTCGGCCATTTATTTCTCCAGATGAACTTTAACAGCGTTTTGTTAAGTTCCACCCGGAGTCCCGCCGGGACCGGAATTGGATATTCATTGGATTTGTAGATGAATTGGGCGAAGGTTGACATCTGCACTCCTAACCCTCCTCCTGCGGGAACATTCTTCTTCGCATTCATTTGTCATTTTTTTTCCCCCTGTCCCTTGGCCAAGTTTTATAATCTTTAATACTTTTTCCAGGACGTTTTGTAATTTTATTCGGACATTTTCTATGCCTGTCCTTATGGTAAATAAGGTCATTTTGCCTGGAATATGTGTCTTAACGTTTTTTGGTTCTTTTTGTAGGAAACAAGAATCTACTCATTTATGCACATTCGTTAAAAATTAAGTTTCAGTGTAAATCGTTCATTATGAGCTGAAATCGTCTTCGTAGTTCTAATATGCTTTCCGTTGATTCTTTGAGGTTTCACAGAGAGTTACATCAACGGAAAACAATGCTAGTTTCATCAGCTTTGTTCTAGGGAATGTGTTCCATTTCTTATCTTTCTTTTTAATAAAATTGCAAAGTAGCCGAAGTCAGTTTGGCTCAGTGGATAGAGCCTCGGCCTGTGGGCTGAAAGGTCCCAGGTTCGATTCCGGTCAAGGGCATGTATCTTGGTTGTGGCCACATCCCCAGTAGGGGGCATGCAGGAGGCGGCTGATCCATGTCTCTCTCTCTCATCGATGTTTCTAACTCTGTCCTTCTCCCTTCCTCTCTGTAAAAAAATCAATAAAATATTTAAAAAACAAAAGAAAACTTACAAAGTAGGCTTTTACAAGAGGCACCATAGCGACTGGCCTTGTCATTCCTAAGGCAGAAGATGCTGGTCGGAGACCTGGAAGGCAGAGATCTGATGACCTGATGCAAATATGGCTTCCCTGTTAAAGCAGGCTCCCCCATCCTCCCTGTGGTCAATGTCAAGGACAAACATTATATCAAATAGCTTGTCTGCATCAAACAAGAAAGCCATGCGTTCTTTCCTGCGTCCATCCACTTTCTTCACGATGACTCACTCTTGTCTATGGTGAGTACCACAAGGTCACAATGCATCCTTCTTAAAGGTCTTGGCTCTCATAAAAATCCAGTATCACATCTCATCTCTACTTCTCAGTTACGAGATAATGAGCATCTTAACCTCTTCAAGCCATGGCACCTTCATCTTCTTCAGAGGCTGTCACCAAGGATGAGACGATGTTCGTGTACAAGTGTCCCCACGCACATGCCTAGCCCATGCTGGAGTTGACCATTATTCTTGAACTAGAGGCTGGTGCACCAAATCCATGCACTCAGGGGGTCCTTCAGCCCGGCCTGCGTCCTCTCACAGTCCAGGAGCTCTCAGGGGATGTCTGACTGACTGCTTAGGCCCTGCTCCCCATGGCAGACACCCTTAGTGCTGCTGGGGAGGCGGGAGAGGCTTCCACCATGGCCACCGTGCCCTCCAGCCGTGAGCCTGGCTTCTGGCTGAACGGCACTCCCCCCGTGGAAGCATATTGACCACCAGGGGACAGGTCCTGCATTGAGCGTCTGCCCCCTGGTGATCAGTGCATGTCATAGCAACCGGTCATTCCGCCCTTCAGTCGATTTGCATATTTGCCTTTTATTATATAGGGCAGTGGTTCTCAACCTGTGGGTCGAGACCCATTTTGGGATCGAATGACCCTTTGACAGGGGTCGCCTAAGACCATCAGAAAACACAGATATTTATATTATGATTCATTAACAGTAGCAAAATTACAGTTATGAAGTAGCAACGAAAATAATTTTAGGAGTGGGGGTCACCACAACATGAGGGACGGTGTGAAAGGGTCTCGGCATTAGGAAGGTTGAGAACCACTGATATAGGGTGTGCTGTGCCATTCCATTTGGTAATATTTTATTTAAGACTTTCACATCTTTTTTAATTATCTTTATTGTAAAAAGTATCACAGATGTCCCATTTTTGACCTCATTGCCCCACTCTCATCCCTCCCAAGGCCTTCCCCCACTATTGTCCATGCCCGTGGTTTAGGCACGCACACATACAGTTTTCAGTAAGTCTCTTCCCACCCACCACCTTCCCTCTGAGGATCCTCCGTCTGTCGACACTTCCATGAATCGGGATTTGTTTCATCCATCAGTTTATGTTGCTCATTCCATTCCACCTATGAGTGAGATCACGTGATACTTGGCTTTCTCTGACGGGCCTATTTCGCTTAGCAGGATGCTCTCCGGGTGCCTCCCTGCTGTCTCTCACTTTTCGTAGAGGTCTCTTCACGTACCTGTAACGCCTTTTGATGTCTAGGGTCTTCTGACGTCACTGAGTGAATCGAAACGATTTCCTTCTCGTCATGCTCAGAAGCAGACCCTCCAGGAAAAGCCGCTCACCGGAGCTGAGGAGGAGGAAAGAGGAGGGAACGGCCTCGGACGCCATGGGTGATTGTTCTGTTTGGGGGCAGAGAGTAGAGAGTTTTGATTGGTTTTCAGCTCCACGCGGGAGACATGGCCCATTCCGCTGTTCTCTCTCTTCTTCTCCGGGACCGTTTCCATTGTGGGGGCTGCTAGAAACCCACCGTGAAAGCAGCTTAGAGAGCAGGCCAGACGTGTGGTATCGCCTCTGCATCTGGGGTGCGCCGTGGTGTCTCTCTCTCCCGCTCCCGGTGGCCGTGGGCTGGCCGCCGTCCCTTGGGGTGTGGCCACATCCCTCCCACCCCTGCGTCCATCTCCTCCTGGCATCTGCCCTGTGTGTCCGGGTGCCTGGTGCCAACCAGGCTGGGTGAAGTGCTCCCTCCTCTCTAGTGTGACCTCCTCTTCGCAAATCACAGCAGACACGGGCCTCTTCCCACACAAAGGTCACATCTGCAGTTCCAAGTAGGTCATGCAAGTGGGAGCCACACGATCCAGCCCGGCCCAGCCCAGGAGGAACTTGACCTTGATGTTTAAAATGCTGCTCGCCATTCACAGGGCCCGGTGCCCTGAGCTGAGTGGCCAGACCGGACTAAGGAGGTAGGTGCTCAGCCATTCATCTCCCTGCGCCCTGTGGCCCCTGCCCGGGGGGAGGGGGATGGCAATCTGCCCGCCTGGATGACCCCTGGCACGTGTGGCTAATGGATGGGCTCGCACTGACACTCGGTGAGCACAGAGGTGGCCAGAAACCCTGCAGCGGCGCGGGTGGCAGAGAACGGGCGGTCTTTGCAGGCAGAGCCTCAGAAAGAGTTAAACTCCCAGGAAAAGGCTGCATCCGGAGTGCGCCCACCGCTGCCTGCCGGGGTGTGTGTGTGGGGGGGGGAGCGCACGGCCTTCGGCCCCGGCAGGCCCCCTTCCGCGCCCGGCGGGCGGACACTGGCATCGCAAGGAGCCCCCCCCCCCCCCGACAGGCCGGCGCGTCGGCCACTCCATCATGAGGAACGGCACTCGGGCGCGGGGACCAGCGGGGACGTGTCGGGAACACTCACCATATGTGCCGGGGACGGGCCTCATTTGTCCGTCCTGACGCCCCGCCTCCCCCCTGAAAGGACGGTTAATTCCCGGCCATTTGTTTCGCAGGTGAAGCTTTCCTGCGAGCGCTCCATACATCAGCCTGGACAATTAGAGAGCGTCACCCAGGACAGACGCCGCGGCTCGTGTAAATAACTGTTTACCGGCAGGCCCGCGCCCACCCGTGTCAGCGCTCGCCGTAATGAGGCGTGACGGGACGGGGTAGGGGGTGGGGGGGAGAGCCAGCCCGGCTGCCTCTGCGAACGCTGACGCCGATACCACTCGCCATTGGCCCCGACAACCAGTATTTGTGTTTGTTTTTTTCGGTTGTTGTGTGTGTTTTTCCGCGTCAGAAATAATGTCGCTTGAAAATCTTCAACAGGCGACGTGTGCCCTGGCCATTTGTTACTCCTAACGGCCTAATTGTTCTCCCGGCGGACGGGAAAAGTGGGGGCGCGTCTGCCAGGTGCCTAGGTGTCTAAGGGACGCAGCGGCCATGGGAGACGGGAGCACGAGAGGAAAGGAGAGAAGAACTGGAAACGGCCCGTGGGCCTGTGTGTGTGCGGTCACCTCGCTCCGGCGCGGCCCACCGGCTGGGAGGCCAGACAGAGTTCACCAGATGCTGCTGGGGCTCCCCCACCCCCCAGGGGAGGAGGGGACATCAGGGGGTTATTTGGCTCGAACCCTGGGGAAACAGGGCGCTGCTTTCTCAACAACCAGCAACACAAGCCCGCTGGTGAGGAAGGGGAGGTCCATCAGGCCGGCATTTCCTGATGGATGTGGACTTTTGGCCACCCATCGGGGGACGAGAAGGGAGTCGGCCCTCACCTACTCAGCGCCTAACCCGCCCTAGTGAGGAGCCAAGAGCCTGGGGTGTGGGAAGAAGCGCCCGGTGTGTGGGAATCCCCGACACGTACGCAGCTTCGGGGCGGCCTGACGGTCAGTGAGCCTCGACCTGCCGTCCGCTGCTCCTGATGTCTCCCTTGCAAACAGGAGCATCGGGAGAGACCAGGAGGACAGGCACTGTCAACGCCGTGATCATGCAAAACAGCCCCCATTCTGCCTGAACCGGTGTGGCCCAGTGGATAGAGCGTCAGCCTGTGGACTGAAAGGTCCCAGGTTGGATTCCGGTCAAGGGCATGTACCTTGGTTATGGGCACATCCCCAGTACGGGGCGTGCAGGAAGCAGCTGGTCGATGTTTCTCTCTCATCGATGTTATTGTTGAACAAAAAAGAAAAAGGAAATGTATTAGCTGTCTACAGTACGGTAGTAATCATCATCACAAACCAGCTCACGGATGGGCCGCAGCGCAGCCGGAGCTGTCTAGGCCGAGAGAGGTCTCTTTACATCAGGAGTCAGATGCCTGACGGTAGCTTCGGGGGCCTTCTATTCCGGGGAGGCCTTCTGTTCGGGGGAGGCCTGATGTTCAGGGAGGCCTTATTTTCGGGGGGATGCCTTCTATGACAGCGAGAGGCAACACGGGAAGTAGGTCTTATTTTCGGGGGATGTCTGACTTTCGGGGAGACAGGGTACCAAGGAGAGACCCTGTCCCCCCCAGTCAAGTGCTCCCTTAAAAGGCCCCAACCTCTCCGGCCCCCGCCCCCTCCGCGCGGGAGGCGAGACCACCGGGCGGCAGGGAGAGGGATTCTTGGCAGCGGAGGGAAGGGGTTTTTTTAATTTGAGCAACAGATGGACAATGACATCTCTCCCCGGGGCTGGCAGCCTGCCCTTCCTTAAAAAGGCGCTCGCGCGCGCCCTGCCAGCGGGCCTCAGGTGCCCGGGGCGGCTCCGCTCTAACCAGCGCGGGCACGGAGCCAGGCGGCCGGGCGCGGGCCCCGCTGGCACCTAACGTCCGCGCGGCCGGAGGATGCTGTCTGGCCGCCCGCCACGGCAGCGGGCTGGGGCCCTGAATCAGAGTCACGGGCCGTTTCTGGAGACGGCGAGAGCGGTGCCCCCTGGAGCCCAGCAGCCTCAGCTTCCTCCCGGGATGGCGCGGCCCCTGCTTCCCGGTCCCCTTGATCCATCTGCTCCCGGGGCTGGCGGCGGTCACGGCAGACACGGAGGACCACGCGCCACATGTGTCTGACACGGGACAGATCGGCCTGCGTGTGGAGGGCATTTGGAGGTCATGGGTGGGGAGGCCTTGAGCAGGGGGTTCCAGAGGCAGCAGAGAGCCACAGCGAGGAGCTAGCTCGGGCACCCTGTCGGGCACCTGTGCCATTTTAAGAAGGAAGGGCTTGGGACCTCACAGCCACGCCCACAAGGTCTGCAGGTGAGGGGGCTGTGGGTGGTCCCTGGTCCCCGGAAGCCAAGCCTCCCTTGCCAGCAGCGCTGGGACCCCCTCCCAACCTGCCACCTGCTTCCTCCCGAGACCCCCTTTGCCAGCCCCTCTCTCCAGAAAGAACAGAGGTGCCCCTGGCACCCAGGAGACGCCTGGCTGTGCGGCCGGTGGGCATGCCTGCCTGTCTGTGCGGGACTCTGCCCCATCGCCAGCCTCTGCGTCGTCCCAGAGGGGTGGTGTGGTGGTGCCGAGGGGAACCGTCCTGGGACGCGTCAGCCCGGGCACTGACAGTCCTCTCCTTCCTGGCACGTCCCCCCGCCCCCACCCAGGTGCCAGGTCCAGCGCTCCCGCTGAGCACGCCTCGCGTCCCGGGACCCTGCGCTCTTCATGAAGACTCTGCATCCTGAGAGTTCATGGACCCTCTCATCTGTCCGCGACGCCCCCATCTCAGAACCCACAGAGGACGGAGGACGCGCACTGCAGTGCACGCACATCCCGGGCCCGGGAGAAGAGAGAAGTGCAATCCTAGCCGAAACCCATGTGGCTCAGTGGATAGAGCGCCGGCCTGCGGACTGAAAGGTCCCAGGTTCGGTTCCGGTCAAGGGCATGTGCCTTGGTGGCGGGCACATCCCCAGTCAGGGGCATACTGGAGGCAGCTGATCAATGTCTCTCTCTCATCGATGTTTCTAGCTCTCTATCCCTCTCCCTTCCTCTCTGTAAAAATTCAATAAAATACAGTGGTACCTCGAGATACGAGTTTAATTCATTCCGTAACCTTGAGGCGTGGGAAACTATGAGACACTCGAGTCGTGGTAAACTAGTGGGTCGTGAGCAGCCGGCCGATCCGCGCGATGACTCCTATCTCAACTGTTGCTCGTATTTCAAAGCAAAAATCGCTCGCTCGACGGCTCGTATCTCAAAAATCTCGTATGTTAGGGCACTCGTATCTCGAGGTACCACTGTATATTTAAAAAAAAAAAGTGCAATCTAGATGTGACCTTGTCACTTCCTTGACCTTCTGGGGTCAAACAGCAGATGGAACAAAGATGCTCTCTCCACAGACAGCACCCCGCCCCTGAGGAAGTCGGAGGGTTGACCATTGAGGGTCCTATTCAATGACTCTCCTCTCCGACCTGCCCAGGCCCTGGTCCCTGGTGCGCCCAGCAGGACCCCGAGCTCCCCACTGTCCACCCCGCTACCCCCCACCCTAAGCCGGCCGGTGGCCCCTGTTCACCAAGCCACACACACCCCACCGGTCAGCCTCCTGCCGCTCCCTCCGCAGCAGCGGTGAGGTCACTGCTGACCCTCACCCCCCGGGACGCAAGGAGAGTGCAGGGTTTCTCCTTCCCGCCATAGAGTCTCCCACAACCGAGCTCTGAGCAACGGCACGAGAGCACATGTGGGTTATAACTCAGCATAACTCCCTGCATCCTGCTTTCCCCCACCAAGCGGGTCCCCTCTGGAGTGCCCAGTGCTCCTTTCCCCCACACCCCCGGTGACCCGAAGCCAATGAGGCAGAAGCTGTGACCGCCACCATCCTCAGTGACGGTCCCCACGGAGGGGCCACTGCCCTCATCTGCGGACGGGCCCCCGGGGTGCAGGCCGGACGAAAACAGACAGGACGACGAGGGAGCCCCCGGGCAAAGAGCCGTGACAGAGCACCCGCCCACCCAAGGTCGCGCCCTTGGCCAAGCCTTGCTGGCCAGACGTGCTCCTGGTCTGTGAGCTGACCCAACCCACGTGTGAGTCCCTTGTAGCAGCAGAGGGTGCATGGCCCACAGGGTGGGGTGTCGGCACCTCCCACCCGTGGGTAGCCGACCCCCTGCCATACGAAAACACGTTTAATGCAATTAATAATTGAAGAGGCGAGCGCGCGCGCGTTCGGAGAGTTAAACGCTTGTCAGGGTGATGGATGCGCGCCCCGCCGCCGATCCGTTCCCCGGGAAGAGCGGAGGGGGATTTTGCAAACTCGCGCTGACCTTGGGCTGCGTGCGGGGTACGGGAGGCAGATTGCGGGGGCCGTGCCCGCTTCACGGAGGAGCGGGCACGGCGGCGGCCCCCGATTTACAGCCCTCGCCCCAACGCAGGCGCCGGGAAGGCATTAAAATTAATGCCGTCTTCGCTCCGAAGCGGGCCCGGCGTTCTTAATGAGCGCCTAATTACCCCGCCTTTGATGTCCCGGGAAACGATCACAGAGAAATGATTTTAGGCCCCGCAACAATAGCAAAACCTCCCTTCCCTCCCCCCTCTCCCCCCATTCGATTAACATGGGAAGGTAATTAACACGTTATTGCAGCGCAAATACTAGGACGGCTAATGTTCGACGACTGCTGCCACCGCATCCCAAGCAGGACATTCGGGGGGCCACGTGGTGAGGGCTCCCCGTAAATGTATGACCGGCGGCTTTTGCCAAGAGGAGGGCGGGATGAGCGGGCAGGGACGCCGCGTCACCACGCGCCTGGTGGGCAGGGCAGTGCGGTTGGGAGTCGTGGACCCGGCACGGCCGACGCAGTCCCGCTGTGGCCGCAGTGAATGCGGCCGGTCCCTGTGCTCTGCCCATGGACACTTCACGTGACAGTCACACGCTGGGATGTTCCAAACATGGGGGGCCAGAGGAGAGGTATGAAAATTAAATTCCTGCAGCTGGACAACCCCAGAATCAGGGCAGAAATTAGTATTTTTTTTTTAACATATTTCATTGATTTTTTTACAGAGAGGAAAGGAGAGTGAGAGAGAGCCAGAAACATCGATGAGAGAGAGACATCAATCAGCTGCCTCCTGCACGCCCCCCCCCCCATTGGGGAAGTGTCTACAACCAGGGTCCATGCCCTTGACCAGAATCGAGCCTGGGACCCTTGAGTCCGAAGGCTGACACTCTATCCACAGAGCTAAACCAGCTGGGGCATGGACCGCTGTGAATAAGCAAAGCCGGTTAGGGCTGAAATCTTCTCTCTTGTCTGAGAGGGGCGCAGGGAGCAGAGGAACGAAGGTTGATGGGAGTGATCGAAAGTCTTTGGTGCTTCAACGATGGACCGCTTTTATTTTTTGAATTAAAAAACATTTTTAAATATATTTTTTATTGATTTCAGTGAGGAAGGAAGAGGGAGAGAAAGAAGCATCAGTGATGAGAGAGAATCATTGGTCAGCTGCCTCCTGCATGCCCCATGTCAGGGATCGAGCCCGCCACGCAGGTATGTGCCCTTGGCCAGAATCAAACCTGGGACCCTTCCGTCTGCAGGCGGACGCTCTATCCACTGAGCTAAACCAACTGGGGCGTGGACTGCTGTGAATAAGTGGGGGAAAGGTTCGTCTCCCACACCGCACACATTCTTCCAGTGACTGGCATTTCTGGCCTGTGCATCGATCCGGCGGCCAGCACAGGTGGCCTGTGAGGACAGGCCACCATCTCCTCCTCCCGTTTTCAGAAGCCTCCTCGTTTGCCCGCTGATTTTCTTCAAAATGCCAGCACAGCGGAGACCAGTTTGGCTCAGTGGATAGAATGTCAGCTTGTGGACTCAAGGGTCCCAGGTTCGATTCCAGTTGGGGGCATGTACCTTGCTTGCGGGCACATCTCCACTGTGGGGCGTGCAGGAGGCGGCTGATCGATGTCTCTCTCTCTCATCGATGTTTCTGACTTTCTATCTCTCTCCCTTCCTCTCTGTAAAAAATCAATAAAATATATTTTAAAAAAAATATGCCAGCACATTAGCCAGGCCCCACCGCTGGCCATCACCCCGAAAAGCTGCCCCAGGACGCGCCTCCTGACCGCCGGCCGCCCGAGAGCCCCACTTGACGCCAAAGCGCGTCCTGTCCTCGCGCTCATGAATCACGGGCTCGTCTGTGAAGCCGCTTCCCCGAAGCAGTAACCACGGAGGCATGATTGGCAAGCGCCCGCCTGTGAAACACATTCCAGAGGATTTCAAAGGGCCAACTATATACCCGGCAACAAAAACTCTTAAGGCAATCTTTAGCAACGACGGCGCGGAGGGAATTTGCCTACCTCCGCCAACTGCTTTGACTGCTTTTAATTAAATACAAATGAAATAATTGACATAAAGCGCCATTAGGCAATTGTTTTCCTGGCATTTTGTCTCTTTTGAGACATAACTGCTGCGGCATTGATTACCCAGAAACCTCATTAATGCCGTCGGAGCCGGCTGGAACGCCGAGACGCTGGCAGCTCCGAGCGCGGGAGGACTTCTAGGTGAGTATCACGTGTGGATCGCACGTTACATCCCGGAGTAGTGCTATATGGATCCTTCCCCTCCCCGCCCCCCGACACCCCCACCCTCAGGGCTATCGCTGAGGAGATGTGGGATGCTAATTATTTTTTTCCTGTAAATATTTTCAATAAATGAATAAATTAACAGAGAAAAGGATGCTTCTCTGAGAGTTTGCCCACTTAATGGCTGTTCCTCCTTTTCGGGATAATCAGAATTTGTACTCTCTCTCCCAAAACGCACGTAACGCCAATGTGCGTGCACCTGGTCACGGGCCAGACCTACTGTGGTCTGTCCACCATGGTCTCACAGTCCCCCCTAACCCCCTCCCATCCTGCGTCTTCATAGCCTCAAAGACAATCAACATTGGGTCTGCGTCTTAGAATGAACAGGTGAGCTCTGAGCTAACGTGGATCCAGTGATGCAATGGATCACAGTCCCCGGGCACGCGTGTCGGATCCAGATAATCCCTCCAGGCCTGAGGTGTATGTTCCCGTGAGATGAGCAGTTCCGTTCGATCCAGAGCAACCCGCCGTTCTGGAAGATTCCCCCGAGCCTGGCCAAGAGCCAAGGACGTGTTCACACCCAGCACCGCGGAGGCTGGTGGGAAGGGCTGACGCGGGTCGCCCGCCTCTGCGGCCGGGTGCCGGCCTCTTGAACTTGGCGCTGGGATTGGCTTCTTCGGGGGCTCAGAGTGGGCAGCGGGGCGGCCTGGCCAGAGCACGCGCCCCCTAACTGCCCGAGGATGGCACGCGAGATGGCAGGCATTGTGCTTGAACTCTTGGCTTCGCCGTGCAGGCCGGTGCCCCGGGCGCAGTTGGCATCGGGAGGAGGAGAGGACAGCCATCAGAAGCGTCAGCAGGCCGCGAGGCCAGCCATCGAGCGCTGGGCCGGCTCCGGTGAGGCTCCCTGCGCGGTGCCAGGGGTACCCTCTCCTCCTTTGTCCGGTCCTGGTGGCGCTAGCTGGGGGAGCTGGCAAGCCGCGGGGTTTGTCCGGAACCTCCTGGCCGGGCGCCGAGCCGTGGCTTGCTTCCTAAGCGGTTTGAACCGGGACCAGGCAGCATCGTTTGTCAAAGCCGGAGCCACGCCGGACAGCGCCTCGCTCAGGGCTGGCGTGGGCCCGGCTGAGGAGGCCCGTCTTCCCGGGGCTGCCCTCGGAGGGAGCGGTCTTCTTGGCATTTCCCGGTCACCGTGCCTTGCTCCTGATTTCCCACGGCACCCCGTGGTTCCTGTGAGCAGCAGCCTGGCTTTCTAACACAGGGATGCACCCACTGTGACTCATGGCCACGGAGCTGGCGTGGAAGCTGGAGGTCAATGTGTCTCCAAACATCAGGCAAGTCCCAGGGATGCCTGGCTCCCCTACACCTCCTCTTGCTCGCTCCTTGGATCCTGTCTGTTCTTTTGGGAGATTTACACAGGTGTCCTCCCCAACTCTGCCCTGCGTATATCTTACATTACCAGTCGCCAGAAGGGGGTTTTAAAATACTCTCCCGCCTCCCCCCACCCCAGCTAGTTTGGCTCAATGGATTGAGCATCCACCTAAGGACCGAAGGGTCCCAGGTTCGATTCCAGTCAAGGGCACAGGCCCTGGTTGTGGGCTCAATCCCCAGTAAGGGGCATGCAGGAGGCAGCTGATCAAGGTGTCTCATCATTGATGTCTGTCTCTCTCTCTCTCTCATTTCCTCTCTGAAATCAATAAAAATCTATAATAATAAAAACATAATATACTAATTAGACCAGATGTCCTTCCAGATGACCTTCTAGACCAGCAGTTCTCAACCTGTGGGTCATGACCTGTTTTCTGATGGTCTTAGGCTCTACAGCAGTGACCCACGGGTGGAGAACCGCTAGCAGGGTCGCCTAAGACCATCAGAAAACACAGATATTTACATTACGATTCACCACCACACGAGGCACTGCATTAAATGGTCGCAGCGTTAGAAAGGTTGAGACGAAGCTGGGCTGCAGGGAAGCCCGGGTCCACAGTGCCAGAGGGAAGATGATGCTGGCAGCTGAGGGGAGGAAGGCCTGCTCCTGCATGCATTTTGTGCATCGGGCCTCTAGTATATTTAATACAATACAATCAATACAACACAACACAATACTGTCTTCACCAAAAATGGCTGGTTCCAGGGCGGGAGCAGGGACAGACGAGCTTAGAACAGATGTGCCCTGAGCCAGGCTGGGTTTAGAAATGTAGGCAGACCTCTTAGGGCAACACAGAGGTAACCGGGAGGGGCTCCCATTGGCCAAAGCCAGGAAGTTTTGAGCCACAGAATAAATGGTGGTGGGAACAGGTCAAAGCCATCGCTTCAAACAAGAATTGCCACGCCGGTGCCGATCCAAACAAAGGAATGCACACACAGGGAGGGGGCTGCTCTCCGAGTCTTCCCGGGCCCAGGAGAGGAGGGGCTGGTGTGGGGAAATCCCCATTTTGCAGCCACCGTTGGAATAATTGGTTCAGGCACAGCTCCTTGGTGGATGCACAAACGAACGGGTGGAAATTGATGCGGGACATAACAGTGACATCGTCTCAAAGCACCTTCCCCCACATTATTTGTTACCAACTGCAAACCAGTATGTTTGCCACGGAGAAAGCTGGCAGACACTGCCCTGACAAAGCCGTCCACCGGTGGTGACACGGGGTGACCTCCAGTGTCTGCGGGCAGGACTGGCAGAGAAGATGTCACCTCAGCAGTGCTCTTGCCCCAAGTGGAACTCTGAAGCTCAGACTCCGAAAACAGCAGATGAGCCTGAATGGAGAGACGCGCCATGGAATAAGTGGTCTGCACTCTTCAAAAATGCCAAGGTCAACAACTCCCAGGAAGTCTGAGGGATGAGTGGAGACACGGAGCAGCTGCTCAGAAATGTGGCTCCAAAGGTAGTAGCCGGACAATTTGTGGAGTTCAGAAACGGAGTAGGGAGCGGTCAGTGTGACAGTTACTTTAATAATCTATATATATAAAAGCCCAGCGACCAGAACGGCAAACAACCAGAACGACCCGTGGCTATGACGCACACTGCAGCACCAACTAGCCTGACCCAGGCCCCAATCGGTCCCCACCCCTGGCTGGCCTGGCCCCTAGTTGGTCCTCCCCGCCCCCATCGGGGCAAGCTGGCTGGACCTCACCTGTGCAAGAATTTGTGCACCGGGCCTCTAGTTATATTATGATTGTGTAACGAAATCTTCTTGTTCTTAGGACGTTTGCTATAAAATAGGCCAGAGTAAAAGAGCATGCTATCTGCTACTTACGCTCATCTGGAAGCAAATTATGGGTATGTCTGTATATATGCAAGTATGGGTGTACATACGTATGTGTATGAACATATATGTTATGTATGTGTATACACGGAGGGAGAGAAAGAAATGTAAGCAGGCAAAAACGTTAGTGGTCAGTAAGTCTGGGTAAATGGCATAGGGGAGTTCACGGTGCAATTTTTGCAAATTCTCTCTCCATGAGATGTTATATCGACTAAAAGTCTTAGAGAGGCATCCCAAGTTGAGGGGGTTCGTGTTGAGGTCAACATGCAGGGAGCCAGGAGCATCAGGGAGGCGCTGTGAGTGGGACCAGGAACCTCTGGGCACTGCTTATGCCTCCACCAGGAGCAAACAAGGCCTGTGCCAACCGACAGGGACAGGGAGGTCCATGCGGTCATCTGATGGATTAACTCAGGGGTGCTCACACAGGGGTCATTTTGCCCCACCGGGGACATCTGGCAACATGCGGTGACATTTATGCTGTTAACACTTGGGTGGGAGGGGGATGAGGAGCTGCTGCTGGCACCCTGTGGGGCCGGGATGCTGCTCAACATCCCATGATGCACAGGGCCCACAGCAAAGAGCCATGTGGCCCTGTGTCAGCCCTGCCAAGAGCAAGCACCCCTGAGCTAAACAATTGACTTCCAGCAACTGCGTGGTGAGAAGGTGGAATGGAAGAGACATTTAATGTCATCAGTTCAAACAGTTTAATGAAGCTCAGAAGGTCTCCCAGACTCAGTTTGTGTCACTTTCGAGGCCGCTGACGACAAAGATGAGTGAAAAAGCAAGACCACACTTCTCATTCAAGAACAGAAGGATTCCCCAGCTTATCAGTGGAGGGCCACATGAGTGAAAGAGATGGACCCCTGTCCCACGCATATGGATTGCATACATGTATGTGCCATCTGAAAAAGAAGTAATAGCCAGAAAGTGTGAGTCAACAATTTTGTCTTGGAATCTTAATATCAAAGATCAATGTGTTTTAAGCTTTCTAAAGGTTCCTTTTTACTTTGTGTTATTTGACATGATGGAAACACAATAGTCCATAGACAATTATGAGGAGCACATCACCATCACACCATTATTACCTGAAAAGTTGAAGGCTATTCTGTAAGAAGAGGAAGGAGGAAAAAAAGATTAAAAAAAACATGAGCAATAAAATGGCAATAAATACATGTCTATCAACACTTGAATCTAAAAATCAAAATGAATGAACAGGAAATCTCACGAACAAATTAAACTGGCGAATAAAATAGAATCAGAGGCATGGAAACATGGAACAGACTGACGCATCTCTGTGCCTCGTTCAGTTTCTTTTCGTTGTAACCTAAAATGTAATTAAAAATGACATGAGGTGTACGGGTCAGTGTACCCAGTTTCCTTTGAGAATGAATGACTGAGGACACTGGATTTTACCAGAGGACTTTTTTGGGAGTGAGGTTGAAAAAAAAAAAACTTTCTCAAGGAAGACCGCAAACCCAAAAGCAAGATAGGAAAGGGGTGCGTGCTTTTTTGCTTGTGATGCTTTTTTTAAAAAAACTTTATCTTTACTGTTGAAAGTATTACAGATGCCCTCCCTCCCCCAATTTTCCCCATTGACTCTTGTGAAATGCTTTTTGAAAATGTTATCAGCAAACTAAACGTGCTACAGATAATTCACCTCTTTGATCACCCCTCTGCTAGACAATGATCAATGACCCCAGATGTTAAAATCACCCACACATTTACAACTGCAAGAGTGGAGAGCTGATAGGGAAATGGACGAACATCTGGATAAATACTTAACAGGAAAGCTCACCTCCTAGTAAGGGGGTGGGATTGGAAGCAGTGATGTGTTCCGTTCTCCTCCCCCGCCTACGGGACACATCGTGAGCACCA
This sequence comes from Lasiurus borealis, assembly GCA_004026805.1. Taxonomy (NCBI): domain Eukaryota; kingdom Metazoa; phylum Chordata; class Mammalia; order Chiroptera; family Vespertilionidae; genus Lasiurus; species Lasiurus borealis. The sequence goes on from PVJN01027270.1 coordinate 15,832, forward strand.
GTAACATGTGGAGCCAAGAAAGACACAGGGAAAGAGCTGTTTTCCCACAATGCTGATGGGGAATGAGTCACACACTCTCAGAACGTAAGCTAACACGATCTGAAAAATATTAAGTTCACATTTCTTTGTAACCCGACATTTTTTACTTCCGAAAATTTATCCTGTAGAATAAACATTCCGGCGTTCGCATTCAACTACATGACCATGCAGCTTTGGAAAAAAAAACAAACTGGAAACAGCCTGGTGCCCATCAGTAGAGGCATGCTTAAATAAACAATCCGCCGCAAAACATTATGGAATATTAAGTATTCCTTTAAACATTGTGTCTTGCATTATTTATTAGCCCAGAGGATATTTACGATGCACCATTAGCTTGCAAACAACAACTTACAGCGTGATCCCGTTTTTTATAAGACAAAAAAAAAAATTAAAACCAAGATGTATACATATGGATATTATGGATATGTGGAGATATATATATATATATATATATATATATATATATATATATATATATTAGTTAAGAACACAGACCATACCACTCTGAAATGACATTAATGATCTGATTCCCTAAGGGGAGGAATGAGGCAATGGAGAGGGAATAGAGAAAATTATTACCTTTTCCTTCTTATAATTTTAGATTGTCTTACTTGTTGTAATTTAACAGCAAAAATTAAAAACATAATGTACCAATACAATAGAAAAAAAACACTAATACATGATTTTCAGAAAGAGAGAGGAGACAACAACAAATAAGGCTAGATAGGAACAGTCAGAGACCATTCTGTGTAGAAACCTATAATAATAGCTTTGAATATTGAATGAAATAAAAACTAACCACATTTTAGAAATGATCAAATAGCAGTTATTCCAGGAAGGCAGGGATGGTTTAATTCCAGGGAAAAAATATATATAAAAGCCTAAGCGACCATTATGACCAGATGACCAGCTGGTAGCTCCGATGTGCACTGACCACCAGGGGGGCAGACGCTCAATGCAGGAGCTGCCCCTGGATGGTCAGTGTGCTCCCACAGCCCGATCTGGACTGAGAGAGATGATCCCCATCATTCCTTATTGCCAGCCAGGCCAGGGAAGCCCACCTGTGCATGGATTCGTGCACCAAGCCCCTCATAGGTAATATAATTAAATATAGCAATAAAGCAAAAAGTGAAAACAATGTATTTATTCCAATATATGGCTTTAAAAATGCACAGACAAGTAGAAAAATGTATATATTTCCTTGACATAATAAAATGTACTGTATCATACTTCATGATAAAATTATATTTTTAAAAAATAGGACACATTGATGCCTTTCTAGCCAACTCAATGAGTCCAGAAAAAATAGGAAGAAATGTTGAAAAAATGCTAATTCATGAATAAGTCTATTTTAGGAAACAAAGTAATGAGCTACATGGTAACTATTATGGATAACTAGATAAATTAGATATAATGAGATAGAAATAAGTATGAATATGAACATATTTTTCTAATTAGGAGCAATAAAAAAATAAAGATATGACTCTTTAAAAGTTTATTCACAATAGAAACAAAAAGTATAAAATACCAGAGAAAGATTTTAATAAAAAAAATAAGGTCAACTGCAAAATCTATTAAGGGACAAACAAGAAGACTTACATCAAAATCTTATCATGTTTGTTAAGAGAAAAATTAATAATAGGACAATCAATATGTAATCTTATCAAACTAACTTATACATTTAATTTAATTTCATTTGTACCCCACATAGAATATTTGTCCCCCATAAAATGATTCTAAAATTAATCTAAGAAATAAATAAGGAGGAAGAATCATAAAATGCTTGAGATAGAATGAGAGGGACTTGTTAACAGAAACTATAAAGCTAAACTATTTAACATAGTACAGCACTTCCTAGAGAATAAACCCTCCTGCCAAACTAGTTTGGCTCAGTGGATAGAGCATCAGCCTGTGGACTGAAGGGTCCCAGGTTCGATTCCGGTCAAGGGCACATACTTTGGTTGCAGATACATCCCCAGTGGGGGGGGCGGGGGGGCTTGCAAGAGGCGGCTGCTTAATGTCTCTCTCTCATCAATGTTTCTAACTCTCTTAACCTCTCGCTTCCTCTCTGTAAAAAAATCAATAAAATGTTTTTTTTTTTTCCAAAAAGCCTGGTCCTACCTGTGTGTGTAAGAATCCACTGTGCTGCAAGTAACAGAGGATAAAACTTAACTCAATAATTCATGTGACGTGGTTCAAAAAGGACTGACTAGAAAAAAAAAAAAAACAGCCAAACCTCCTTTCTCCCTAAACATTAAAATGAAGCCACGAGGAGTGTTTAAAGGAAACATAAACATTAAACCACAAAAGAGAAGGAAACCATAGCTACTATCGGAACTGGTGGGAGGGGAGCATAGTTCACGAACACATAACCGGTGTGAGTGTCAAACACACCCAGCTTATACATAAGCGCTAAGTGAATAATAAACAAGAGGAAGCGCCCTCACAGACTGGCTCAGAGCACACCCTTACTCGCTAAGAGACTCTGGTGACACGTTAATGAGAAGAGTATAGACACCCTTTTACACTCGTGGGCCAAAGCCAGGATCAAACAACTCACGACAGAACACCTGAGGTCCAATGAGGTGTCGTAACAGAGATGAGAATCAACACACAAAGCACCATCTCCTTGACCTCAGCTCCGCACACACACCCCCAGACTGCCCAGTTCACGTGACCACCAGGGGCCACGGGCACTTCCTGAGCGACTGGCAGGAGCATGGCTTTCTCTGCGTCTTCCTGAGACCACGTGTAGGACATGCTTTCCACGGGACACAGCCTTTGACCACGGCATTCCACTCGGAATATTCTCTGTAAGGGAACTCGCCACGGCCATCGCAAATAACCGCGGGCCCTGCCATTCCGCGTAACGGGATTCGTCAGGGCAAGAAAGATGTAAGTGACCCGCATGTGCCATGGAGGCGGGCTCAAAGAAGGGGTCTCCGCTCTCTGATGGACCAGCACGCACTGTTTTTTAGAATCATGTTAAGCATGCCCCCTGCCGAAACCGGTGTGGCTCAGCGGATAGAGCGTCGGCCTGCGGACTGAAAAGTCCCAGGTTCGATGCAGGTCAAGGGCATGTACCTTGGTGGTGGGCACATCCCTAGTGGGGGGCATGCAGGAGGCGGCTGATCGATGTCTCTCTCTCATGGATGTTTCTAACTCTCTATCCCTCTCCCTTCCTCTCTGTGAAAAATCAATAAGATATATTTTTTAAAAGAAGAAAGAAAAGAATGCTCTCTAATGTGGGAAAATGGCCCAGACCCATTTATGAAGGGCAAATCGAAGGTTGTAAAAGCCTGATTCTAACTTGTCGGGGACCACACCCCTGACGGAAGAGAGACTGGGCGGGTGTGACTCACCAGGGTGGGGTGGTGACTTCTATGACTTTCCCAAGCGTCACCAGGAACACGGATCCGTTGCATACAGAGAAGACCCCCACACGTCAATTTTTGTGACCATGTTTCTTATCAAGTTGCCAAGCTTTCCTAACGCCCCCCAAAAAGTCTTGGGGAGCAGAAAGTGGGAAGCTTTTCGAAGACCAGCCCTTGGTGTCGTCCTCGAGGCAGCTCAAGGTCACCCTTCAGGTGTGCTGCGCGGTAAAGAGGCAGCAGCAGCGGCAGGCAGGCGGCGGTGGGGTAAAGTCTGGAGATGCTGACCAGCTGCGTGGGGAAGGCACGAAGGAGCAAGGAAAGACGCTGTGCTTCCGGCATAGAGCTGGTTACTGCCCATAGCGTGGGGTGTGAGTCGGAAGAATGTCAGAGAGAGAGAGAGAGAGAGAGAGAGAGAGAGAGAGAGAAGGCCCCGGACTGGCCCCCGGCCCCTCCTGTCTCCCCCGCTCCCCCACATCCTGAGCACGGGTAACAGTCTTCATAGGACAACAGTCAACGACACGGCTACACTTTGCTACACGGAGGAGCGGTGTGTTGGTTCCTAAGACCATGGGAAATAGGTGTTTTCCGCTGGTCTTAGGCGACCCCTGTGAAAGGGTCGTTCAACCCCCAAAGGGGTCGAGACCCACAGATTGAGAACCGCTGCTGCAGACGGAACGGTCAGGGCCCGCAGCTCTGAGCAAAGGATTGTGTCGGTCACTCTGGTTACCTGGCCTCACTGGAAATCTCCCAGTTCCCCCCGTTCCCTCTGCCCCCCAGCCTGGCACCAGAGCTCCCTCCTGGTCTTGGCGGCCTCTGGCCCTGAGAGGAGGCCTGCAGGGCCTGGCAGAGGGGAGGGCAGGGCAGGCCGGGGAGCTCTCGGCAGCCCCCTTCCACGGGACGGACTTTTCGGGGGGAAATCAAATTAAAACGTTCATCCAATTAGTGGAAATAGACGGGAGGGATGATGAGCCACTTTTGGATTTCCTGACTCCCTCGACCCCTCAGGAATTCAGCTCATCATCTCCGCCAATGTCAACGCGACCCACTCAGACCCCGGTGCCTCAGCTAATGACATTTCAGCCGGAGAATTTGGGAGCATATAGATAGATGCATAAAAGAGACATTCGAAAATTTTCATAATTACGCCGGGCGTATCTAGACGGATCGGAACTGCCTCTGTTTCGGGGGAAAGGGCGTGGGATCGCTAGCAGATAAGTTAATTAGCCCCCCAGCCTGGGATTGGCCAGGGAGTCAGGACGTTCGGCCAACGTTTCCTCCCAAAATCTTACGTCGCCGAAATAGGAACATAGACCGGTGTGACTCAGTGGCCCAGGAATGCCTTCCAGGAAAACAGCTTTAAAGAATTATAGAGCTGAAACCAGTTTGGCTCAGTGGATGGAGCATCGGCCTGTGGACTGAAAGGTCCCAGGTTTGATTCCAGTCAAGGGCATGTACCTTGGTTGCAGGCATATCCCCAGTAGGGGGCGTGCAGGAGGCGGCTGATCAATGTCTCTCTCTCATCGATGTTTCTGACTCTCTATCCCTCTCCCTTCTTCTCTGTAAAAAATCAATAAAATATATATATAAAAAAAAAGAATTATAGTGGTACCTGGAGATACAAGTTTAATTCGTTCCGTCACCTTGAGGCGTGGGAAACTATGAGACGCTTGAGTCGTGGTAAACGGGTGGGTCGTGTGCAGCCGGCCGATCCGAGCGATGACACGTATCTCAACTGTTGCTCGTATTTCAAAGCAAAAATCTCTCGCTCGACAGCTCGTATCTCAAAAATCTCGTCTGTTAGGGCACTCGTATCTCAAGGTACCACTGTATAGGGACGGCCCAGCCAGTGTGGCCCAGGGGTTGAGCATCAACCTACCAACCAGGAGGATCACAGTTCCATTCCCAGTCAGGGCCCGTGTCTGGGATTCGGGCTGGATCCCCTGATGCTCCCCTCTCTGCCTGGCTCTCTCCGAAAGGAAGATGTTTTTAAAGGACTGTGGGTACCGCCGGCATTACCTTCGTCAGCGAGGCCACCTGCTCCTGAGCGGATGGATTCTTCCCGTCACAGAGGCCGGAGGCGGGGGGGCCCCCGGCGTCGGGAAGAGCCAGGTCTCGAGGCCCCGACCCAGAGCCGGGTCCTGCCTGGCGCCGGGCCGGGTTTCTCCAGACAAAGCCTCCTCTGCCACCGGTGACTGTCTCTCTGCTTCACGAGTGAGTCACCGCAGAGTAACGAAGGGCGGATCTGCAAGCGCCTCTCCCTGGAGAAAGCTCTTAATAATCATCTTTATTAAGCTTCTATTTGATGTGGCCTTGCTCTCTGTCTTCCCCATTTTTATTTTTTTTTTGCCAGAGCCGCTTTAGAAGGAAACTTCCTTCCCCTCGCCGTGGCGGGATTCTATTTTAATTTCCCGGCGCGGCGGCCGCCTCCTTTCCCGCCTGCGGAATGCTGTGGCGGAGCGTGAGCTATTGTGCCTGGAAATTATAAATTATGATTGAAATTTAAAGCAGCGTGCTTCTGAGCGTGTATATCACCGCCCCCATAATTTATTTAGAGGGTATTGAAAAATCCATGGCGGAATTAACCATGTAATATATAAATTCATCTTCCTTTGTTTGTTCCCGTGGTTTATGGCACACCTGTTTGGGGACTGTCACTGGGCTAGTGGCTCAGAAATACCAGAGAGAAATGCATGGGCTGGGCTTTTTTTTATTTTTTATTTTTCCAGCGTTTTCTTGCCTTACGGTTCCCAACGCTATATGACTTCTTACACTTGGAAAGTCCTAAACGAATCAAAAAACCGGTTCCTCTTCTTTTTTCTTTCCCGTTTCACCTTTGTTCCCCGACATCTCAGCTGATGCTGGGGCTTCTGCGCAGAATCATCCTCGTTGATAATCTGTTGTCTGAGATCCACCACCCCTCTTATCCGGCTTCTAGGAAGTCCATGTATATATAGGACTGGTCTGTTTTCACTGTCATGTAAGTGCCCGGTGCACACGGAAGACATCGACTCATCAGGCCTGAGGATGATTTACAAAGGAGGAGAGCAGGCGGGTCTCTCCCAGCATCCAGTCTCTGGAATTCCTTCCGAAAGGGCCCAGGGGGCCGCTGGCCAACTCCAGGAGGGTCCCCAAAAACTCCATCTGGGAACATTTATTTGGTCGGTCCTTTTACGGCGGAGAGACCTTCTTCCAGGTTCCTGCTAATTCAGTGCGCATCTGTGCCCGCGCCCGGCCCCTCCCCGCACGCCACTTCAATTAAAATTCACGCGAGCCGGATCCTTGAGCGGCTTTAATTGCAATATGCAGATTGTGAGCGGAGCGGCACCCATCTCCTCTAACCACACAGAAGTCTTTCTTTCCCGTGGCCTCCGTCTCCGGGGTGCTTTGGGGGCACGGGGCTAGTGATGGGGGTCGGGGGGGTGGGGAAGGACTTCCCTCTCTCGCGTTGCAGTTCCAAACGGCGCAGAGACCTCACCGGTGGGCAAAAGGCCGATGGAAACGGAGGCGAACGCACCATAAAAGGACTCTTTTCCAGAAATACCTCTTCCTCCCGTTCAAGGGCACACGGGGATGCGCTGGGCCGGGAGGAGGGGAAAGTGGGGCCGGCTTTAATGAGGCAGGAATAATTACACGTCCGCTCCGTCAGTGACGCAGCCGATGGATTTTTTCTTTTCTCTCTGATGTGGGTTACATATTGTTCTTACCGCTGGCTCACAAGAGGCACAAAACGCCTCTGCCGGAGCCCTCGAAGCTCGCCGTGAAGGCAGACCGCGTCCGGACGATCTCTCCTTCACACACGCGCGCAAACTGTGAGTTCACGTGTGCACAGGGCGCCCTGTGCGTGCGTTCCAGGCACACGCACATGCCCAGGCCCACCTGGGCCACCTGCTCACGGAGCGCGTTCACGCAGGGACATCAAAGCGACAGACAAAGCCACCCTCCAGCGCTCTGCTCTCGTTGGCTCTTCTCGGCCCGAGCCAGACAGGGGTCGCCTGCCCGCGGCCTCTGCAGCCACCAGGTCACATGCTCTCTGTCCTCGGCCGCCACGCCCGCCCCCGGCAGTTGTCCGGGGCAGAAGCATCTACTGCGTCTCCCGTAACAAGCTGAGCTACAGAGAAGCGGCCACGGGAAGCAGGAGACACGACGACGAAGAAGAAATAAAAAAAGTTCCAGGACGACACCCAGAAATGCCAGCCGGGTTAATCACCCTTAATTGGGGAGGATGACTATAACTTTAAGAACAGGGGCTCGGTGGCGGCGGGCGCCCGCGTTTCATTCCGCCCCTTTACGGCCGGCCTCACAACGGCGTGGACAAACACAAAACAAGAATTACAGCGCGCCGTAAGTTATTTTAATACCCCGCGCCGCGCGCACTCCCGGGGAAATCCCCAGACTATGATTACGCGGCTCTGTGTGTGTGAACGTGTCAAGATCTTTCGAGTGACTGCACACTCTAAATTATATATAACCGTTACTTTATAGCTAATAGGCACTAAAATTACTTTAAAACAGAAATGTAAAGTTATATTTTCATCCTCTCTGACAGATAATAAAGCTTATTTACGAGATCCAATTTTTCAGGCATTAAAACATCTCATGTTTACAAAAACATTAAGAACATTATGACTTGATATTGAAAGGAATGAAAGAGAGAGAGAGAGAGGAAGAAAAAAAAAGAGAGAGAGAGAAAGGGAGCCAAAGCCATTATGAAAATATTTGTCCTGCGCGGTGACTTCTCTCTCCTGTCAAAATGTCGTAACTTCATTTACGAGGGCGCCTGGCTTAAAGGCTCTCGAAATTAAAAATTATCTGCAAGTTCACGCAGAGGCCAGGGGCTTCGGGCCGCCCCCGTGGCGGGGTCGGTGGGCGTGCACGCGACGTGGGGGGATGCGTTTGCAATGAAGGTCTGACCGGGGACGGATGGCGCCTGCTCCTTTGCCTCCGTGTCCCACGAAGACGTCGCGCCGAATTGTCCTCCGGCCGCCTCGTGGGCGCAGGCCTCTGAGGCTGGGTTTTGCTCAGCCACAGAGTTTCCCAGCTCCTCCCGTCCTGTGGGACCGGAGCGCCTGACACCCGGAGGGTTCCCTCCCTCTGCTCCCCCACCTCCCGCAGACCCCGTGAGAGAGAGGCAGGCGCTGGGGAGGCCACGGCTGAGTGAGCGGTGGGGGTGGGAGGGAGAGAGAAGAGGGGGAGGAACGCACCTGCTCCTGCTTGGAAAGATGGCCCATCGCTCACAGCAGGAACCAGAGGGCCAGACCCACCCAAAGTCCCAGGACCCGGGGCACGTGGTGCTCCTGGGCCAGCAGTAGCCATGGGGAGAGTGGCAGAGAGAGGGGACCCTCCTGGCTGTGCCGCCTGGAGCAGAGCCGCTGGGAGGATACCAGACCTGCCCCAGCTCAGGGCCAAGGCACCCTGTCTTGGGCTCAGGCAGCCTGGAGTCACCCCCAGCAGGTGCCCGCCCGCCGGGACCCTGCGCCAGCTCCCGGGACAGAGAAGCTTCCTTGGCCGCCCTTTCCGGCCTGCCTCCTCCAGCAGGCCTCGCTGTCCCTCTTACAGGAGGAATTGAACGCAAAGACCCCAAGAGAGAGAGAGCCCCGGGCACCCGCTGGCCAGCAGAAGGCTCCATGCAGGGAGGCTGCCCAGCGCGGGCGAGGTCTGTGTCCGCGGCCACAGGATTCTGGGCTCTGCTGCCCAGGCCTGGGCGCGGGCTGCTGAAGGGGACCCGCCAGAAGGGGAGGCCGTGAGGGAGAAGGTGGACCTGCCACAGAAGGAACCCCAGCATCCTCCCAGCAAAGGGCACATGGTCAGAGCACGGGGAACAGGGCTGCAAACTGTGACCCCAGGTGACCTTGGAGAGGATCGGGCAGGCAGGGGTCTGGCCTCCAGCATGTGGGCCCAGCGGAGGCCAGTGGCAGCGAAAGTGGCTGAGGTCCCGCTGTGATTTGAAGGATGAACCTCTGCTCACACCCCAGACTCCGCTGCTCCTCTGACGCTTTCCCCAACTGTCCACCCGGCCACGGGACAGGCAGGGGAAGGAAGCCCCGCCCATCTGTAACCACGGAGGAAGAGCCACAGCCCGGCAGAATCTGGCAAACACACACACACACACACACACACACACGAAGGTGAGGAGGACGACAGCTCTGGCAGCTCCACGTGGAAGATGGAGGTGGGACATCCGTGCAGGTGTGTGCACGTATGTGTGTGCCTGCGTGTGCAGGTGTGAGTCCCGGGAAGCAGTGGGCTCGGGGAACAGCCGTGAACCAGGAGATTCAGAGCAGCCGCTGAGGAGCCCTTCGCTTTAGTACTGAGTTGGGGTCCGGCCAGCCCGAGAGGTGGTGAGACTTGCCGGTGGGTCACAGGGCCGGTGCCGTGCAAACCGCAGATGGAGCAACGCAGGCCCCAGATTTTATGAGAAAATGGGACAGTCTCAGCAGCTGAGGTACAGACCCACGCGGAGCTAAGGAATGGGTGTCATTAGCCACGGTGAAACACAGTATGACGCAAACGAGTGTCTCCAGAACTCAGGAAAACGGGGTTCTAGCCCCGGTCCCCGTTGCAGACCCCGTTGCAATGCAGGGTCCTCGAGTCTGTGCACTGGGCGTGAGCAGCGGGTGAGCGGGCATCTCTGTTAAGGCCGCTTCCCTCCTGACCCACGATGCCCAGAGCCTCATGGGCAGGGGTGCTCCCACCAGCCCTTCTTCTGAGAATAGAGAACCCCTTATTTACAGGGGACCCATTCCAGGGGATGGGGGGTCCATAGGGCTGATTCTTTCCTCCCCAGCCCACCCCAAGCACAGACCTGACCTTGACCTAGGCCCAGGCCTCCAGACATCTCCCAGCCTTCTAGCTCGTCCTGTGATCGCCATGGCACCCAAGTGGTCGGTCAGGACTGTCACCAGGACGCTAGCCGTCTGCTCTCTAAGACCGGGATGGAGAACCGAGGGGGCAGGAGGCCTAAGGAATTATTGGGGCCGGCCCATCCAAGGCAGCAGGGGCGAGGTCATGAGACGCCGGACGAAGAGAGCAGGCTAGTCTATGGTTGGTGATTCTGTGCGGCCCCGAGTGACGCGATGACTGTCCAATGGCCCTGGGCAGGAAGAGGGTCCCGCCCCTGCTAGGACAACCAGTCTCTGACCTGTGGCGACTGGCCCTCCTTCCTGTTCAATGCGGGGACACGGCCTGGAAACGAAGCCAACACACAGGAAAGCAGAACCCAGAGGTGAGAAGGACAAACGGGACAGATTGCCCGTGACGTGGGGTTCGTCTCCGATCCCACCTCGTTCTCTGACCTGTCACTCCTACCTCGGTGCCAGGAGCGGTCACCGGGCACCCGGCGGGCAGTCACTGGAGCCAATGAGGTCCCGGCAGGAGGGCCCCTCATGGAGCATCCTCCCCCATCCCCTCCCCGCCCCCCGCTTTCCCCAGAACGCCACCGCCTCTTCAGTGACCCAAGAGTTAAGGCACCCGCTTCCCTCCAATCGCCGGCTCGATTTACAGCAGTAACCAGCAGGAAAAACAGACGTATTTCTTTCTTAAGCAGAGGAGGGGCGGACTTCGCCGTAAATAAGCAAGGTGTTACCTTTCCTGACAGCTGATCCAATTTATGCTCCCGCGAAATGAAATCAAAAGTAAATCAGATCTTAGCAGAACCGTCGCTGGCGGTGAATCCAGGCTGACTTAAGCGGATGCAAAATGGAAGCGCAAGAGGGCTGGGTAGGAAGGAGGCGGACGCCGGCTCCGTGGAGGTGGGGGACGCCATGGAGCCGGGGTCCAGATTTGTGGAACTGGGGGGAGGGGAGGGGGGACGGGGGGGAGGGCTGGAGGTGTTGACATATCTGGGGGCGCATTAAATTCCCCCCGAATTCCCCAAACTCCCCTGCAGGCAGAGCGGTGAGCGGCGCAGTGAGGAGGAGTGGGGGGTGAGGGGGAGAGGGGCAGAGATTGTCCTCACGGAAGACAGAGGAGCGAGGGGTAGGGCCGGCCATCGGCAGACGGTCACAGGAGGGACACCACAGAGAGTCAGTGCTTCCGGGTGAGGGTGGGGTTAAGATCAGGAAGACAGCCCTCGCTGGTGTGGCTCAGTGGATAGAGCGTCTGTGTGCAGACCAAAGGGTCCTGGGTTCCATTCTGGTCAAGGGCATGTACCTCGGTGGCAGGCTCCTCCCCGGCCCGGGCCCTGGTGGGGACAGGTGCTGGAGGCAACCAACCGATGTGTTTCTCTCACATCAGTGTTCCTCTCTGTCTTTCCCTCTCTCTAAAAATCAATGGAAACATCTTCTCGAGTGATGAATGAATGAATGAATGGATAAATAATTTTTTTTAAAAAAAAGAGATGGTTAGCCAAAACCGGTTTGGCTCATCGGATAGAGCATCGGCCTGTGGACTGAAAAGGTCCCGGGTTCGATTCCGGTCAAGGCCAGGTACCTTGGTTGTAGGCACATTCCCATTGAGGGGTTGTGCAGAAGGCGGCTGATCCATGTCTTCCTCTCTCATCCATGTTTCTGACTATCCCTCTCCCTTCCTCTCTGTAAAAAATCAATAAAGTATATATTTTTTAAAAAAATGAGAGAGAGAGATGGAGCCAAAAACCGGTGTGGCTCAGTGGATAGAGCGTCGGCCTGCGGACTGAAAAGGTCCCAGCTTTGATTCCAGTCAAGGCCAGGTACCTCGGTTGTGGGCACATTCCCATTGAGGGGTGTGCAGGAGGCGGCTGATCCATGTCTCTCTCTCTCATCCATGTTTCAGACTCTCTATCCCTCGCCCTTCCTCTCTGTGAAAAAAAATCAATAAAACATATATTTAAAAAAAATTCATTAATTCTCCACGTCCGTTCTCGCCGCACAGGACAGCGAAGCGCCTCGGCGCAGAGCCATCCCCACGCGTGGCCATTAGCGGCGCGGTGACAAGTGAGAACGGGCGCTTAGCACCGCGCGGCCCCGGTAATGGATGCCGCATGAATTATTTGGGGCCTGCGCCCGAGCGGGGACAGGCTTCCCGGCG
>PVJN01027271.1:0-28210 GCA_004026805.1 Lasiurus borealis
CCAACTGCCCCCCACCCCCACCCCACCAGCCTGGTCACCCCACAGAGCCTGCTTGTTTAATCATTTGGTTATCCCTCATTTACCCCCCCTGCCGGCCTAATTATAGGTAGACATCTTGTGAGGGCGTGAGGATCAATTTGCATATTACCTCTTTATTATATAGGATATAATGCATGCTTATTTAAAAAATTGGTGCTTCCGAAACCGGTTTGGCTCAGTGGATAGAGCGTCAGCCTGAGGACTGAGGGGGTCCCAGGTTCGATTCCGGTCAAGGGCGTGTATCCTGGTTGCGGGAACATCCCCAGTAGAGGATGTGCAAGAGGCGGCTGATCGATGTATCTCATTGATGTTTCTGACTCTCTGTCCCTCTCCCTTCCTCTCTAATCAATAAAATATATTAAAAAAAAAAAATCGGTGCTTACATGAAAAATAGAAGAAAAAAATTACTTGAGCCTATCATTCAAATATAACCACTCTTAAAATTGTGTTTTATTTTTTCCCATTCTTTTTTTTCTGAGTATAAGCTTGTAATTGGTTGCTTATAATCATGTTATATAAAAAGTTGCTATCTCATCCTTTTCAATTAATATTAGTATTTCCCATGTAATTAATTTTAAATGTATGCTGTTTTATCTAGTTGATGTACTGTTTTTCCTTAAATGTTACCTTTTTATCAGAGATTTACATCTTTTACTATTATGGAGGAAGAGACTCTGAAAAGTAATGTATGAAGTTGGTTCTTTTTGTGTGTTTAGGTTATTTCTTTAGAGTGAATTCCCAGAAATTAGAATTGCTGGGTCAGAGACATTAACTATTTTTAAGCATCTTAATGCATGTTGTAAGTTATTTTTCAAAACTTTTCTAATCAGTTTTCATTTTTATAAATCTTTTATGACCTGTATAAGTATCCCTTTCACTAAAGTTTTAAAAAGTCAGACTAGATGATAATTGCACAGTTTATTCTCTATTTCAATATCCTGTTTTCTTTCCCTGTATTTTTATACTCTATATATTTAGGTAAATGATCTTCGAAAAGAATTAGAAAGTCGAGCTCTTAGTTCCAAAGGGTTAAAATCCCAGTTAATAGCTCGATTGACAAAGCAGCTTAAAGTAGAAGAGCAAAAAGAAGAACAAAAGGAATTAGAGAAATCTGAAAAAGAAGATGAAGAGGAGGATGATAGAAAATCTGAAGATGATAAAGAGGTATATACTAAATCACTTAAATATACTTGTTACCCTACTCTACTTTGGTCTGACTTCCTATCCTATATTGTTTTGCTGTTTGGATGCATTCTTGGCTCCATTTGGGTTTTATTGCTGGTAACTGGGCTGCTCATCTCCCCTGGGTCGATATAGCTCTCCCTTCCTGCCTGCCTCCATCCCTTTTGTAGACTTCTACTCTGCCTGGAAGAATTACTTTAGAATTAACCTGTTCAAGACAGGGAGATTTCATGTGAAAATGGTGATATTATAATAGTTATCTTTTATTTTCACATATTCTTCTTATCTATTTGATTACCCGGTGGTATTGGTTTTTAATTCAAATACAGTCTTCTTTCAATAACCCTGGAAGATTGGTTCCACGACTCTCGTGAATACCAAAATCCGAGGATGCTCAAGTCTCTTATATAAAGTGACAGTATTTGCATACAACCTATGTTTGCAAATAGACTACAGTAGGGAATGCCTACACATCACTTCATTTGAGAGAATTCAGGATAGTCTTGGAGTATGGAAATTTTCAGTGTTGCTTTTTAGAAGTCTGGGATTTAGTTCTCCTCCCCCCCAAATGTTTTTGATTCACTTAAATCTAAAGTTTACAAAGGGCCTGCTTAAGAAGACAGAAGCAATTTTTATCCAGTTTTCAAGATAATGAATTAGGTTCCCTGTCATCTTCAGGTGGTTATGTGTTTGTTTTTAATATAATTATGAATTTAATCGTATTTGAATGGGTTTCCAATTTGTATTTCTTATTCTTTTTTTGTTAATCTTTATTGTTGAGAGTTCTTATTCTTTAATTTTTTTATTTATTGATTAAAATATTACATATGTCTCCTTTTTCCCCCATTGACCTTTCCCAGGCCACTCCCACCCCCCTAAGCACATGCTCTTACCCTCCTCCCCCTAATGTCTTTGTCCATTGGTTATGCTTATATGCATGAATACATGTCCTTTGGTTGATCTCTTACCCTCCCTACCCCTTTTCCTCTGAAGTTTGATGATTTGTTTGATGCTTCTCTCTCTCTGGATCTATTTTTGTTCATCAGTTTATGTTGTTCATTCCATTCCACAAATGAGTAAGATCATGTGAATTTATCTTTCTCTGACTGGCTTGTTTTGCTTAGCATAATGCTATCCAGAGAGTTCTTATTCTTCTTTTTTTTTTTTTAATATGTTTTATTGATTTTTTTTTTTTTTTTTTTAGAGAGGAAGGGAGAGATATAGAGAGTTGGAAACATTGTTGAGAGAGAACATCAATCAGCCGCCTCCTGCATATCCCCTACTGGGGATGTTCCCGCAACCAAGAAACATGCCCTTGACCGGAATTGAACCTGGGACCTTTCAGTCCCCAGGCTGACGTTCTATCCTCTGAGCCAATCCGGTTTCGGTGAGAGTTCTTATTCTTATTGAAGCTCAGATTGTCCCTTTTTTTTGGCCAGTGGGTGGGAATATATTCAGACACACAATACTAATTATACCACCATCAATATTCTTGCCAAAGTTAGTTTGAAAATATTTTTGCATTTTAGTCCCTATTTTCTTATTGTTTTTATGTTGTGCTAAAAATACATTGTTCTAGCATGCAGCATTACATACTAGATTGTCTCTTAATACTAATTTAATCTCGGTTCTAGAAGTAAATATCTAATGCTACTACTAGTCCACTTATCAGGATCTCTGAAGTTCATCTCATAGATTCCTCAGAACTCATGGTACTATTATTTAAGTCCTTGTATGTTGATAACAGTTAGACTATATCCTTTATGCTTGAAAATCAATTTTGCTGGATATAAAGTTTTTTAAATTAAAAAATAATTTTTAGAAAATATATCTGATTTCAGAGAGGAAGGGAGAGGGAAGAGAGATAGAAATATCAATGATGAGAGAGAGTCATCAATTGGCTGCCTCCTATACAGCCCCTTACTGGGGACCACGCCCACAACCCAGACATGTGCCCTTGACTAGAATCAAATGTGGGACCCTTCAGTCCACAGCCCAACGCTCTATCCACTGAGTCAAATCAGGTAGGGCATGGTGTGCTCTTTCTTTCTTCTTCTTCTTTTTTTTATTGCTTTCAGAGAGGAAGGGAGAGGTTAGAAATAGAAACATTAATGATGAGAGAGAATCATTGTTTGGTTTCCTCCTGCACACAATCTGGGCATGTGCCCTTGACTGGAATAGAACCTAGGATCCTTCAGTTCGTAGGCCTATCCACTGACCCAAACCCATTAGGGCAGTGTGCTCTTTCAATATGTAGTTTCTCTGTATAATATTTTTTATTTCAGTCAGTGTATGTTTAATTTCTAGTTGGTCCTTTTCCATCTCTAGTTGGTTCTTTTTCATCTCCTCTTGGGTCTCGCTAACTTTATCCAACTTTTCTAGGATATTCTTGAAAAACCTTATAAGCGTGATTTTGAACTCTATATCCAGTCGTTTGTTTTCCTCCATTTCTTTTGTTTGTGATCCCTTCCCTTATCTCGGAATTTTCACTATGCTGGGAGAACTTCTGTGTTGGATTCAGCCTTATGATACCAGACTTGCAAAACTGCAAAAGCCTCTCTGTTGAGCTTGGGATGGGTGGAGTCTCAGGGCTTAATGGACTGCCTTGCCTTCCAGTCAGCCCTGCCCTCCACGGCCCCTGAGTCTCATGTGACTGGGTAATCCCTGGAGTGGTCCCTGAGTGCGCTTGCTCTCCAGTGCCTCTAGACTGCTGCCTTTCCGGCTCCCCTGTGCTCCGGGACCATATGAATCTGGGTCCCCAGGGTTTCGCCCAAACCTGGGGTTAGTGGAGTTAGAAGTGACGCAGTTGGTATGCTTTGTCTCCCGCCCTCTTGTGAAAGCCAGCGGCACAATCAGCAGTCGGTCTTCTGCGCGCAGTGCTGTGCGTGCTGCCCAACTTCTGCCCTCCTGTGACTCCCTCAAACTTCCATGCACTTCTCCCTTTTCACAGTCCAAACTCCCCCCGTATGAGTTTCGGCTAAACCTGGGGTTTAGTGTCGTAGGATAAGGGGTTCAATGCCGTTGGGAGTCTCCTGCCAGAGAAAGCCAGCCAGGTACTCCGGCACCCTCTCTCTCCACGTGTGCATCTCCGTACCTCAGCTTTTTGCAGCTCCTCTGGGTCTCTGTGAGTCCCTCTCTTTCCTTCTACTTATAGGATTTCCACTTAGTCAGCTTTCTTGTGGTTCTGGATGATGTCCATTCTGTCTTTTAGTTGTAGTTTTGAAATTGTTATGTGAGGCAGCAGTGTAGGTGTTCACCTATGGTGCCATCTTGGTTACCTCCTCTCAATATGTAGTTTCTGACTTTCTAGGAAAGTGTCTCTTTAACAAACATTTTTTGTGTGTGATAAAATATACATAAATAAAAGTGATTATTATACCATTTTTTTTAGTGTATAGTTCAGTGGCATTAACGTGACCACTCTACATTTCCAGAAACTTAGTATCCCAAACAATATTAACTCTCCAACCTCTCTCCCCCAATCGCTTAGAACCTCTGCTGTTACTATGAATTTGCCTGTATTAGATACTTCATATAAATGGAACTTATATAGTAGATGTCCTTTTGTGTCTGACTTTTCTCACTTAGCATAATGTTTTCAATGTTGTAACATGTATCAGAACTTAATATCTTTCTTTTTATTTATTTATTTATTTATTTATTCATTTAAAAAATATTTTTATTAATTTCCAAGAGAAAGATAGAGGTAGAGAGAGATAGAAATGGAAACATCAATGATGAGAAAGAATCATCGATCGGCTGCCTCCTGCACGACCCCCATTGGGGATCAAGCCTGAAACCCTGGCATGTGCCCTTGACTGGAATCGAATCAGAGACCCCTCAGTCCTCAGGCCAACGCTCTTATCCACTGAGCTAAACCAGCTAGAACTTCATTTCTTTTTTTTAAGGCTGAATTATGTTGCATTGTCTATATATATATATATATATATATATATATATATACCACTTTTTATTATTCATCTTTTGATGGGTATTGGGGGTTGTTTTCATCTCTCAGCTATTGTGAATAATACTTCTATGAACAAGCAAGTTCCCTTTTCTGTTATCTTTTAAGGCATTATTTCTTGAATTTATTTGCTTTTATATTTCTTCTGGTTTTAGTCTTAAATTTCTGGAACTATTATTTTTTAATGATTTCTTTAATGCTAACATCTTATTTTAACTTTTTTTTTTAATTTATTTTTTACAGAGAGGATAGAATTAGAAACATCGATGAGAGAGAAACATCCCATACTGGGAATGTGCCCGCAACCAAGGTACATGCCCTTGATCGGAATCAAACCTGGGACCTTTCAGTCCGCAGGCCGATGCTCTCTCTATCCTGAGCCAAACCGGTTTCGACCTTATTTTATACTTTTTAAATTCTTACGTTCTTCTTTCATGCCTTGTTAATCATTTCCTAATGCCTTTTTGGCCTACTTTCATGGCCTGTAGGGATCTAATTGTCCTTTTTAAAAAAAAAAAAAATAGTAACTTTGTATGGAATTGAACTTCCATTGCGCTCATTTATGTGAATGTAGTTTGCTTAAAATTTGAATAGAAGGAGGTTGCTTCAGATAGCTTTTCTAACTTCACGGAGCTCTTTGTTCTGTTGTTTTCTTATTCTGTCAAGAAATATGATGGCTTCCTTACTGAGATTTTTCTATTACCCTGTCATTTTTTCTTTTTTAAAATTTTTAAAATTGATTTTCAGATAGAAAGGACAGGGGTTAGTGCTGGAGGGAGGTTGGGAGAGAGAGAGAGAGAGAGGAAGAAAAAGAGAAATATATAAACATCAATGTTCAAGCGAAATATCAGTCTGCTGCCTGGGATGGAGCCTGAAACCATGCATGTGTCCAAACTGGGAACCAAACCAATTGCCTTTTAGTGCACAGAATAAGGCCCCACCAACTGAGCCACCCCGGCCACTTTTGTCTGGACCTTCTATTCCCAGGTACCTGTTGTCCCTCTCCTGCTCAGTATTGATTCTACTCCCAGGAGTTTCTCCTCAGTGTGGGGCCCTGTGCTGGAAGGGTGCCCTGATAAATGAGCTTTGTAAGTTTATAGCGCTAGAATGTTCTAGACCTTTTCAGATCTTAACTCACTATTGTTGGAAGTAGAACTTTGCCTAATTTGAGCTGCTGTTCGTATTTGATCTACTTCAGTTTCCAGTTGAATGCCTGTTGACTATTGTTTTTTCTTTCCCTTTGGAGTATTTCGTGGTTTTCCTGTCCTTAGGTCCTTCAGAACAACTCCATTACTTCCTTCTGCCTTCCCCATACACGGACACCAGTAACAGATCTGGTTCTTAGGGCTTTTTTTCACCCTCTTGTACAATGAGGTTAATGGAGATACTTAGTTACCTTGTTTTGTTGTGAATGTGCATAGATTTGGGGTTTGGTATCTAGATTATCCTGTCACTTTTTTGTTGTTGTTAATCCTTTTTCGAGGATATTTTTTCCATTGATTTTTAGAGAAAGTGGAAGTGACGGGGGACGGGGGAGCAGAGAGAGGAACATTAATGTGAGAGAGACACACTGATTGGTTGCTTCCCACACTACATGCCTCCCAACCTGGGCCAAAGATTGAGCCTACAACTCTTCAATTCAGGGGCCAACACTCTATCCACTGAGCAAACCAGCTAGGGCTCTCTAATTGTGTAATTTCAGAAAGATCCAAAAACGGCTACCACCAGTATTTTCCCAGAATCCCCTGATTTATGTAACATTAACATGGGTATTTTTCCCCCCTCTTCACAGGTAATTTCTTATGCTGGGAAATACAAAGAAGGAGAATTAGCATAAAAACAGCTAAGACTGCCGAAACCAGTTTGGCTTAGTGGATAGAGCGTCGGGCTGCGGACTGAAAGGTCCCAGGTTCGATTCCGGTTAGGGGCATGTACCTTGGTTGCGGGCACATCCCCAGTAGGGGACGTGCAGGAGGCAGCTGATCGATGTCTCTCTCTCATTGATGTTTCTGACTCTCTGTCCCTCTCCTTTCCTCTCTGTAAAAAAATCAATAAAATATATTTTTTAAAAAACACAAACAGCTAAGACTTGAGTATATTTGAACTTTTCTACATTTCATCCCTTAGGGTTGGACATCATCAGAAGGAGTTAGGGAATTTTTTCTTTACATGATACACATTTAATTACAGTGGACTCTTGAACAATGCTGGGTCTAGGGGCACCAGCTCCTGCTCAGTCAAAAATCTGCATTCAGAGGCCTGGCTGTAGCTCAGTTGGTTAGAGGATTATCCTAGTATACCAAGGTTGTGGGTTCATTCTCCCATCAAGACACATAAAAGAAGCAACCAGTGAATACATGAATAAGTGGAACAACAAATTGATGTGTTTTTCTCTCTTCCTCTTTTCCTCTCTCCCCTTCCATTCTCTCCCTCCCTTTTCCTCTTTAAAAATCGATTTTAAAAAAATCTTTGTACAACTTTTGACTCTCCAGAAACTTGCTATCCTTGATATATTTTGGGGATTAGTTCCAGGAACCACTATGGATACCAAAATCCGTAGGTACTCAAGTCTTCTAACTAAAATGTCTTAGATCAGTGCATACAGTTGGCTGTCCACATCCTTAGACTCCTAGCCAGGGATAAAAACACTACAGGTATTGAAAAAAATAAATATATGAGTGGACCTATGCAATTCAAATCATGTTGTTCAAGGGTCAACTGTATGTATATATTGTACATGGGAATTTAACTTTTACTTAAAATTTCAAATTCTTAGGAAGAAGAAAGAAAACGTCAAGAGGAAATGGAACGCCAGCGTCGGGAAAGAAGATATATTTTGCCCGATGAACCAGCCATTATTGTTCATCCAAATTGGGCTGCAAAAAGTGGCAAGTTTGATTGTAGCATCATGTCTTTGAGCGTACTTTTGGACTACAGATTAGAAGATAATAAAGAACATTCATTTGAGGTACTGATTTAAGTTTGAATTGGGATCCAAATGAGAGCCACACAAATTTGATTGGGTAATATATCTTACATTTCAAGGTCCTTTTTTATTCTGTTCTTTGTTTTTTCCTTGCAATTGATTATTTTGGGGGAGAAATAAAACGAGGTGATTTTTCTACAGAACCACTTTTGCTGATTGCATTCCTATGGCCTATTTTAAATGTTGTTCTGGCCTCTGTACTTCCTGTAATAGATGGATCTTAAGTCAGGTTCAATTTCTTTTTTTTCTAAGACTACTTCATAAGGTAGTAGTATGTTTCATCAGGATATCAGAAGATACGTGATACATAATATCTAATTGCCTCTCTCGGAAATGAGGCATTGCTTTATTACTCACTCTAGAATTGAAATACCAATTAATGGCATTGAAAATTTAATTTGTGATGCATTGAGGTGTAAGATAAACTAATTGAGGTTCATCTTTTTAACATAGCAGCTTTACAACATACACCTTGTCATTTTTAAAACAATTGAAGATGTTTATTCCTAATCAAATGATTGCTTTATTCTTTGGCTAAAATAATATAAAGTAATCTGAAAATATTAATTTTTAATAGCCTGTACAAAATTATAAACATGTTCAATTATTATGTCTTACCAACATATCTCACCTTGTTTTAGTTTATGGAAAAATCAGTCATACTTATTTGACCCAAGAAATCATTGTCTGCCAAATTGTTAGATGAAAATGAAGTATAAAGTGCTTAGACTAGAGACATTTGCAAACACATACAGAAGATTACTGAGGTAGTTAGGAACCATGAAATGCATGCATATTGGTCTTGATATAAAATGTTATAGATAGTTAAATATTTATAATTTTTGATACATTAATAATTCTAATTAGCCAATATCCTTAAATGTTATCTATCTGATATTTTTGTCACCAGTTGCCATAAATTTAATTCACAGTAGTATCCACCATGTAGTAGTCATTCAAGAAATAAGGGGAAAAATATTTGTTATAACCTACTGCTTATAAAGTGTGTACTGTAGCCCCCTTCTGCACTCTGAGTTCTCTGAGGTGCTCCCTACCATGCCATGCTCCGCCCCACGCTGTCCCATGTTCTGACTTGCGCTCTGGTTCCCACATGGCCTCTGGCCCACGGCATCAGGCCCTCTCTTTTCAGGTCCGGCCCTCTGCCCTCTGCGCGAGCACCATGCTCTTCTATTCCTTTTTCAAGTCCCTTGTGAGCAAGGATGTGGTCGTGGAATTCCAAGAATGACCTGAGCATCTTTGATGTCCAAGATGTCCTCTATTTTATGGATCAGTATCTCAACATCAAACTAACCAACGTCAGTGTCACAGACCCTGAGAAATATCTTCACATGTTATCAGTGAAGAACTGTTTTCACTGATAATTGCACATATGTGCAATTGCCCGCATATGAGTTGGACATGCAGTTACTATAGAATGCAATGAGGAAGCAGACCCTGCAGCAGAAACAGTGATGACTCCTCCTCTACCCACCTTTTCTACTCCATTGATGATCCTTGACCTGGTGTCTCAGCCCAGGACCCCTCCTTCATGCTTAAGATGTTTATTGTTTTTCAATAGTGAAGGCGCTTTTTTTTTTTTTTTTAAATATATTTTATTGATTTTTCACAGAGAGGAAGGGAGAGGGATAGAAAGTTAGAAACATTGATGAGAGAGAGACATCGATCAGCCGCCTCCTGCACACCCCACACTGGAGATGTGCCTGCAAGCAAGGTACATGCCCCCGCCGGAATCGAACCCGGGACCTTTCAGTCCCCAGGCAGACGCTCTATCCACTGAGCCAAACTGGTCTTGGCTGAAGGCGCTTTTTTTTAAAAGGGATGAGTAGCCGAAACTGGTTTGGCTCAGTGGATAGAGCATTGGCCTGTGGACTGAAAGGTCCCAGGTTCAATTCCGGTCAAGGGCACGTATCCTGGTTGCGGGCACATCCCCAGTTGGGGGCGTGCAGGAGGCAGCTGATCGATGTCTCTCTTATTGATGTTTTTAACTCTCTATCCTTCTCCCTTCCTCTCTGTAAAAAAATCAATAAAAAATATATTTTAAAAAATAAAATAAAAATAAATAAAAGGGATGAATAGAAGAAAAGACTAATTAGTGGGGAGCAGCAATCCTCAGTGAGAAGGGAAAGAAAGTTGTCTGGGAAACTGCAGTGTTCCTGGTTCCCAGCACCTGCCTATTTTACTCCTTCCCCAGAGAATCTCCTAGATTTCCAGAGCAGCATGTGATTCATTTGGAGGGATGGAAGGAATCTGTCCTGCATCAGAAATAAAATTTATGGTGCAAAAATAAATAAAGTGTGTACTGTATATCTAACTACTGCTGTAAAAGGCTCTCAAATTAATGTTATGATAGTTAAATAGTCATTTGTGAAACAGCCCTTTGCTAACATAATGGTCTTTTTTTTCCTTCCCACCAAAATAATCTCTCTGGTTAGTTTCCTTTTAACCTATTATTAGAATGAAGAAGTCATTTTGATATATTAATTTAAAAGAAATTATTCTATAACTAAAAAAACACACATATTTAAACTATAAGTATTTAGCTGATTTAATATTAATATTTGATATATGTCTTTCAATGCTTATAGATAAAAAGATATGCAGAATTCTGTTCTTCAATAATTGATATATGTCTTTCAATGCTTATAGATAAGCATTCTAGTTACTGTTCTGTACTAATCTAGCACATTTAAATATTGCTTTTTATCTCTGGGTAATAGAAAACTTTAAGGAAAAGATATGCCTTTTGCCATTTACTTACCAAAGGAAGATTTTTGTTTAGTTTACATTAATGGTTAAGAGAAAGTAGAATTTTAAACATCTTTATTTATTTTATTTTTTTTAGCAGGCTTAAATCACTTTATTTTTCTTGTATAAAATTATGTGGTGGCCACAGCTGGAGTTTGGGTCCTCTGCACAGAAACTCTGGTGTGGGTCTTTACAAGATGGTCAGTGAATTCCTGATAGGGAGACTTGGTGAACACAGTCTCTTTCCAGAGATCCTGGGTGAGAGAGTTGTAGGTCTTAGAGATGGCATCAAAGGTGGCCTTGGCGAAGTTGCCTGGGGAGGCAATGCAGCCCCTGGCCAAGGTGTAGCAGTCATTCAATACCAGCCATCATCAGCAACTTCTTAGGCACAGGGATTGAGACAAAGCCTGTACCCCTGGGGGCAGGGATGAGAAGCACCAGTACAGAGCCACAGGGCCAGTCACCTTGCAAGGAACCGTGTGGGGCTTGCCAATCTTGTTTCCCCAGTAGCCTCGCCCGCTGGGGCACAATACAGAGCTTGGCCAGGATAATGGCTCCACTGATGGCAGTGGCTACTTCCTTTGAGCACTTAACACCCAGACCAACATGTCCATTGTAGTCCCCAATGGAGACAAATGCCTTGAACCGGGTCCTCTGGCCAGCACGTGTCTGCTTTTGCACAGGCATGATCTTTAACACTTCATCCTTGAGGGAGGCCCCCAAGAAAAAGTCAATAATCTCAGATTCCTTGATGGGCAAGGAGAATAGATAGATTTCCTTTAGGGATTTGATCTTCATGTCCTTGACTAGGCGGCCCAGCTTGGTGACAGGGATCCACTCCTTGTCCTCGGCCTTGCCTCCATGAGCTCCGCGGCTCCGCGGTCCCACCCCGGCCCCGACCCCCACCCCCACCCCCCTGAGACCCGGGCCCGGATGACACTGCCAAATCCTCCATGGAAGCCAGAAGCAGCAGCAACCTCCTATTCCAGGGTCCCCGGGGCCTCCGGGCCCTGCCGCAGCACCAGCATCATCCGCCATTTGGTGTTTCGTCAGAAAAGAAGCGAATTTTAAATATCTTTAATGGTCATTTTACTAATAAGAGTTCTTTTTATTAAAAATGTATAATGACTGGGCATGATTTAAATAACATACAAGATCAGTTACAATTTGAATACATTCATTTTATTCTTTATGATCAGGAAAAAAGATTAAAGTGTTTTACCGAATATACTGAATATATTGCCAAAGAGTACATACTTAACATTTCAAATTAATTTGTTGAAAGCAATTAACCTTAGATACATTCACTTAAGAAATTTAGTATATAATTATAGGTTCCTGAGTATGCTAAAGTTCATTACCCATGTGTTCTCAATAATGCATGCTTCCTACTCAAGAATTTTGGTTTTTCCTACCTGGAATGCTCTTCTAATGTCTATATATGGCATTCTCCTATCACATTCAAGTCACTTTTTAGAATGTCAGCTGATCAGAGAGGCCTTCTCTGATTATAGTTTTGTTACTCTCTGTTTTCATCTTGCTTGTTTCCTTATAATTTGATGTTGATTTTATTATTCTGTACTTTTTCTTACTGTTTTGTTAGCTCATGTGAGTTGGGATTTTTTTTTTAAACATAAATTATTGTTTTTTTTTACAGAGAAGAAATGAAAGGGATAGAGAGTTAGAAATATCAATGAGAGAGAAGCATAGACCAGCTGCCTCCTGCACACCTCCTATTGGGGATGTGCCCGCAACCAAGGTACATGCCCTTGACCAGAATCAAAGCTGGGACCTTTCAATCTACAGGCCGACGCTCTATCCACTGAGCCAAACTGGTTAGAGCTGACTTGGGATTTTTATCAGCTTTCTCCTTCGTATCCCCAAAGCCATATTGTTAGCTAATGTGAGTTGGCATTTTTATCTGCTTTCTTAAAAAATATGTTTTTATTGATTTTTAGAAAGAGAGGAAGGGAGAAAGAGAAAGAGATAGAAACATTAATGAGAGAGAAACATCCTCCAGTGGCTGGCCCCTTTAACCCAATATTGGAGATAGAGCTCAAAGCCTGGGCATGTGCCCTAACTGGGAATTGAACCGGTGACCTCTTGGTTCATGGGTTCTTACTCAATCAGTGAGCCACACTGGCTGTGCTTATCTATTTTCTTCACACTATATCCCCAGTGCCTAGAACAGTTCCTGGTACACAGTGGGTATTTTATTTTTTTTAAAACTTGAGTAACTGAATAAAGTACATTTATCATGAAGATGAATTGTATAAGGTAGTAGAGTTTTTTTCTACTTTTTTTTCAAATTTCCTATAGCATTCTTTCATTTTTTTAAATAATATTTGACCAAAAGGATACTAAACATAGTATTTATAACTTCAGAAGAGTTATTGAGGCTTCTCAACATCATTGACATCAATTATTGTAACTGTTTTTAGTGCACATTAATTATTAGATACTGCAAGTTCTTTGACATATTACCAACTGCTGGATTTTTTCAGTATTTCTTTTAAAATTGTCTGCATTACTGTTGGTATTTTTTTTTTATAGGTTTCATTGTTTGCAGAACTTTTCAATGAAATGCTTCAGAGAGATTTTGGTGTCAGAATATATAAATCATTATTATCTCTTCCTGAAAAAGAGGACAAAAAAGAAAAGGAAAAGAAAAGCAAAAAAGATGAGAGGAAAGATAAAAAAGAAGAAAGAGATGATGAAATTGATGAGCCAAAACCCAAACTAAGAAAATCAGGGGACGAAAAAGATAAAAAAGAAGATAGAGATGAAAGGAAGGTCTGTAATTTCTTTGACCAGCAAACCTTATTTAGAAGTTTTTCAATTACTCTCTAGAATATAACATGATGATGTGTTTCATCAGAATAGTGAAACATAAAGGCAAAACTAAAACAGTTTAGTGTATTTAAAATTTAAGTATTTGACTTAAACCTGTATAAACATCTATAATAGTTTTATAGCTTATTCTTTTTGTTTAAGTCAGACAGCATGATTTGATTTACATATATTATGAATGGCAGTTAATTCTTAAAATGTATTATTGTAATAAGAAATATATAATGTGATTTTACCTCAAGTAAGTTTAGTGGATTTAATTTTTTGTTCTAAGTCGATATTTGGCAAGATGTTTTGCTTATTAATTTTAAGGTATTTTAAATTATAGAAAGAAGATAAAAGAAAAGATGATTCTAAAGATGATGATGAAACTGAAGAAGATAATAATCAAGATGAATATGATCCAATGGAAGCAGAAGAAGCTGAGGATGAAGAAGATGGTATGATTCAAATTTATTTATAAAGAATGTATATACAGCCCTGGTTGATTTGGTTCAATGGATAGAGCATCAGCCTGCATAATGAAGGGCCCCACGGTCAATTCCGGTCAAGGGTACATGCTCAGGTTGTGGACTCGATTTCCAGAAAGAGGCATGCAGGAGGCAGCCAATCAATGATTCTCAGATCAATGATTCTCTCTCATCGTTGATGGTTCTATCTCTCTCTCCCTTCCTCTCTGAAATCAATAAAAATATGTTTGTTTGTTTTTTTAAGAAAATATATGTAGCCCATAGATACAAACAATAATGTGGTGAAGATGTGGGGTGAATGGAGGCAGGCAACAGGGGGATAATGAGAGACATTGTGATATTGTCAACAATAAAAATTCATTTCTTCTTAGTATAAAAAATACATTTTTATTTAGTAACTTTATCATTGAAACCTATAATTTTAATATTTTTTGGGATATAAACACTATTCTTTAGAGAGAATATCTTTATATTAAGTAGTTTTATTTTTAGGTGAGAGAATTAAAATACATTAAAAAAAAAAGAAAGAAAACTGATGCTGAGACCAGTTTGGCTCAGTGAATAGAGCTTCGGCCTGCGGACTGAAAGGTCCCAGGTTCGATTCCGATCAGGGGCATGTACCTTGCTTGTGGGCACATCTCCAACAGGGGGCGTGCAGGAGGCGGCTGATTGATGTCTCTCTCATCGATGTTTCTGACTTTCTATTCCTCTCCCTTCCTCTCTGTAAAAAAAATAAAATAAAATATTTTAAAATAAAGCAATTAATTTAAAAAAATTGAAAACTGATTTTTGCATTTTTTTCTTTTATATATATATATATATATATATATACACACACATATATATGTATATGTATGCATATATTAATTGATTTCAGAGAGGAAGGGAGAGGGAAAGAGAGAGAGACAGAGAGAAACATCAGTGATGAGAGAGAATCATTGATCGGCTGCTTCCTGCACATCCCCTTCTGGGGACTGAGCCCACAACCCAGCCCTTGACCGGAATCAAACCTGGGACTCTTCAATCCACAGGTCCATGCTTTGTCCACCAAGCCAAATTAGCTAGGGCTAATTTTTGCATTTTTCAAATATTATGAAGACTATTAGACATTCAATGTGGATTTTTTTGTTTTGCTTTTTTTACTTTTTTTTTTTTTAACCTATTAGGTAATAATTTTGCAAACATGTTAGTGGTAACAGTGGAGCTGGAGTATTGCACCTTCTCCAAGCTGCACAAGAACCACCAATAGTGGTGCTTATGGATGACTTGGTGACCCATTCATTGGGTGTCAGAATGTCTGATGGCTTTATGGATTGGATCAATGAGGATAACCACAATGAATTTTTGCACTGAATGTCACCAAACCAGTTAGAATTCAGGACTTACAGGGCCCCACGGTGCTACCTAGCTTCTTCCTCAGAAGCAGACTAAAGGTTTACAGCAAATTTTTGCTGGTTATCACCATGATATGATGGACAGTCTTGTCCTAGATTGCAACCTTAGCATTTGCGGCCACCACTGTGCTCATGAATTTGATATATCACATAACCTTGCGTGGCCTTATATCCCAGCTTTATGAGGCCAGGTGGAGAACAGAGAGCTGGCAGAACCACCGGCAGTGCACCCTGAGAAGAAAGTACATAATATCAGACTGCTTCTTCCTAGATGTATTTGTAAGTGCCCTTCTTGGCTTACCTGATGGCTGCAGCCAGACTAAAATATATCGCCCATGTTTTAAAACAAACTTAGCAATATGAATGCTATTCAAAATACTTTACAATAGATTACCTAACCAGTCATAGATGCCAGCCATAAAGTACCTGTCAATTTTCTGGTTTTTAAATAATAATTTGAGGTTGCCAATATATACTATAAAACTTATTTTAAGTATACAATTTTTTTAAAAACTATTTTTTTATTGATTTCAGAGAGGAAGGAAGAGGGAGGGATGATGAGAGAGATAGACACATCAATGATGAGAGAGCTGCCTCCTACACACCCCACACTGGGGATCAAGCTTGCAACCAGGCATGGCATGTGTCTGACTGGGAATCAAACTGTGATCTCCTGGTTCATAGGTTGATAACCACTGAGCAACACCTGCCGGGTTTCTTTTAGCTTTAATTTTATTTTTTTTAATTTAAATTCTTTTGTTAAAAGTATTACTCTTTTTAGCTTTTAGAAAATATATTTTGGTTCTGTGTTTTGTTTAAATTTGTTATTTTCAGTTTTGTGTATAAAATTCAGGTTTTTTTTAAATTGTGCCATCCAGATATTTATAGAATTAGGTTCTCTTATCTGATTAAATAAAGTCAGTCTTTTCTTTGCACAGTTTATAAGATTCTTAATATTTTTAACTCTTTCTTACAAAATCCAAACTTTTTATTTATGTGTTTCTTTGCAAAAATCTTTTTTTTCCTTTTTTGAATTTATTGGCATGACATTAGTTAATAAGATACATGTTTCAGGGCTATAATTCTATAATACATGCCATTTGCTAATGTGTCATTTGAAAACTGGTTAGTAATCGGAAAGTGTTTTTTGCCTCTGTAGTTGAAAATCTGTATAAAGGAGTTTTTTGCTACTCTTGGTGTATTTATTTTACAGATCGGGATGAGGAAGAAATAAACAAACGAGATGACAAAAGAGATATCAACAGGTATTGCAAGGAGAGACCCTCTAAAGATAAGGTATTTATTTTTTACTGTGTTTTTATAATGTGATAATTTCATTTCTTACGTAATCTAGGCTTATTATTAAGCATAACATAATCATGAAGTTTATTGGTCCTTGTATATCTATATATTACCACTTAGAGCAAAATTCTGACATTTTGATATTTGTGGTTATGTCAGATAACCAGTATATCTTATTCATTTCTCCCATACACATAAACCAGATAACTTATTTGAGCTAAGATGAAGTAAAAGTATATTCCAGTTTTTGTTATTATATGGATACAATCTCAATTTTTCACTTTTCAGGGGTAAAAATTATATACTATATCTTCTATGTTCTCTTTTAGGAAAAAGAAAAGACTCAGATGATTACAGTTAACAGGGATCTGTTAATGGCATTTGTTTATTTTGATCAAAGTCATTGTGGTTACCTTCTTGAAAAGGATTTGGAAGAAATACTTTATACTCTTGGACTACATCTTTCTCGGGCTCAGGTAGTCTTGTGAATATTTAAAATGAAGAGCATTTTTAAGTAACTTTTTAAAAAAATATATTTTATTGAATTTTTACAGAGAGGAGGAGAGGGGTAGAGAGAAACATCAATGAGAGAGAGACATCAATCAGCTGCCTCCTGCATGCCCCCTATTGGGGATGTGGTCGCAACCAAGGTACATGCCCTTGACCAGAATCGAACCTGGGACCTTTCAGTCCGCAGGCCAACGCTCTATCCACTGAGCCAAACCGATTTTGGCAGTAACTTTTTTTTTTTAATCTCTTTGACTTTTTAAAGTATAAAAGCAATATAGTAGTATAATCAATCAATGTGTGAAAAAGTCACACTATCTGGTTTGGCTCAGTGGAATAGAGTGTCAGCCTGTGGACTGAAGGCTCCTGGCTTTGATTTAGGTCAAGAGCACATGCCTGGGCTGCAGGCTTGATCCCCATAGGGGATGTGCAAGAGGCAGCCAAACAGTGATTTTCTCTCATCATTGATGTTTCTGTCTCTCTTTTCCTTTCCTTTCCTCTCTGAAATCAGTAAACACATTTTTAAAAAAAGTTAGCCAAAACCAATTTGGCTCAGTGGGTAGAGCATCGGCCTGCAGACTGAAGGGTCTCATGTTCAATTCCAGTCAAGGGCATGTACCTTAATTGCAGGCACATTCCTACTAGGGGGCATGCAGGAGGCAGCTGATCGATGTTTCTCTCTCATTGATGTTTCTAGTTCTCTATCCCTCTCCCTCTCTGTAAAAAAATCAATAAAATATATTAAAAAAGAAAAAAGTTAAATGTTCCCTCTCTAGTTCCCATCCAATATGTATGAAATCATTTTATACATTTTGATAAACAACTTTTTTTTCATTTAGCAGTCTATCATGGGCATTCTACTATTATAATAGATATCCACTTCATTCTTTTTATGACTGTTTAATATTACATGATATAAATGTGTCATAATTGCCTTAATTAGCCACAGTTGCTGGCTGGCTTTTCATTTTTTAGAATTGCATACTAAGAGGTAAGAGATCAGCCAAAAGACGTGTATGCCTGCATAAAAGCAGAACCCATGAGCACAGACAATAGGGGAGTGATGGCATGTGCAAGGGGGTTGGAACAGCCAGGGAGAGGTCAATGGGGGGGAAAGGAGACATATGTAATATTTTAAACTATAAATTAAATTTTTTTTTCAAACAAAAACATTACAAACTATGCTGTAATAAACATTCTTGTACATTCTATCTATATATATAAAAGCCTAAGCGACTTGCTGGCTGGCTGGTAGGAATGACTAGAACTAACCACCAGGGTGCAAATGTATAATTCAGGAGCTGCTGAGCGACAGCAACTTTGCAGCATGCCCTCTCACACTCTGGGACCCCTCGGGGGATGTCAGACTGCCGGTTTCGGCCTGGTCCTCGCAGGCCAGGCTGGGAGATCCCACCTGCCAGAGGGACCCCGCTCACTCTGCAGACACCCTTCAAGCCCTGGCACCATGCCAAGAGAGGCCGGCTGGGGTGGAACCACAAGAGGTTGGCTCCAAGGCATGTCCAGCCTTTCTTGCCCAGTCCTGCTCCGCCTGCCACCTTCTAATTAATTTATTCTCAGTGTGCACCAATCTGTGCACCGGGCCTCTAGTCTATATATAAAAGCCTAAGCAACCATTTGACCGGCTGACCTGTAGCTATGACACATACTGACTACCAGGGGGCTGATGCTTAACTCAGGAATCAGAGAGCAACGAGCTTGATTCCAGGGTGTGTCACCCGAGAACCACCCTCTCGCAATCTGGGACCCCTTGGAGGATGTCGAAGAGCCAGTTTCAGCCCAATCCCTGCATGCCAGGCCAAGGGACCTGGCCTGCCACAAATATGTGCACCGGGCCTCTAGTACTATAATAACTGTCTTTTTACATATAATTTGTGTTAGTTTTCCTTTCAGCATTAGACATTTTGTTTTTAACAAACATTTTTCAGCCCTGGCTGGTTTGGCTTAGTGGATAGAGCATCAGCCCTGTGGACTGAAGGGTCCTTGGGTTTAATTCTGGTCAAGGGCATGTATATCTTGGTTGCAGGCTCGATCGTCTGCCTTGGTTGGGGTGTGTGCAGGAGGCAACCAATCGATGTGTCTTTTTCACATTGATGTTTCTCTCTCTCCCTTCTCCCCTCTCCTCCCCCGCCTCTCTTCCATTCTTGTCTAAAAATAAATGTAAAAATATCCTCAGGTGAGGATTAACAAAAATAATAATTGTTTAAAAAAGGTTTTTCAAATTATAATTAGGATTTTAGGTTACTATGGAAGATAGTTCAAAGATTTAAGTACTTTCATTGGGAGTGAGTACCTGAGAAAATAGTTCTTGTTCAAGGGGAGTAAAAAAATTATTTTCATCTTTATAACTTTTTACTTGTTTATATAACAGGTAAAGAAGCTTCTAAATAAAGTAGTACTCCGTGAATCTTGCTTTTATCGGAAATTAACAGATACCTCAAAAGATGAAGAAAACCATGAAGAGTCTGAAGCACTGCAGGAAGATATGCTAGGTTTGCAAGTATTATTTTAAAATTGTGCCACTACATAATTGTATTACTAATTAAAGAAAAAGTAAAATATGATACCTTTTATATTACAGGAAACAGGTTGTTACTTCCAACACCAACAGTAAAACAGGAATCTAAGGATGTGGAAGAAAATGTTGGCCTTATTGTTTACAATGGTGCAATGGTAGATGTAGGAAGCCTATTGCAAAAATTGGAAAAGAGTGAAAAAGTAAGAGCTGAAGTAGAGCAGAAGCTACAGTTACTAGAAGAAAAAACAGGTAAGAACAGAATTGTATGTGTCAGTACTTCTAACACCCTATTAGGATATATACAGGTGTCCCCCAAAAATGTATACACACTTTAACAGCGGGTAGCTCAATTTTGAAAATGAAATGTAGTTTAATAAATATTACCTTTATTATTAATTATTCAAAGTGTGTGTATATATTTTGGGGAGACAATCTATATTTGTGTAGATACATACATATCTGTATATACATATCATATGTTTTAGTGTAGACCACATAATGTAACTTTACTTTTGACCATTTGGGTTAAAGGTAAGAAATTTCTTAGCTATATAAGACTTAGATCTTCATGTGTATTTTTAGGTTTTTGTTTGTTGCTGTTTCTTAAAAATATTTTTTTATTGATTTCAGAGAGGAAGGGAGAGAGAGAGATTGAAACATCAGTGATAAGAGAGAGAGTTATCATTGACTCTCCTACATGTCCCACCCTGAGGATCAAACCGGCAACTAGGCATGTGCCCTGACTAGGAACTAAATCTTGACGTCCTGGTTCATAAGTTGACGCTCAACCATTGAGCTGTACTCCACCGGCCATATTCTCAGGTTTTTTTATTGTTCTGTTGCATCCTTTTCATCCTCTTTTTTTTTAAGATCTGATTTTTATTTTATTTTTGTTAATCTTCACCCAAGGATTTAAAATATATGTATATATATATTTGATATCAGAGAGGAAAAGAGAGAGAGAAACATCAATGATGAGAGAGAATCATTGATCAACTGCCTCCTGCACGCCCCCTACTGGGGATCGAGCCCACAACCCAGGCTTGTACTCCTGACCAGAATCGAACCTGGGACCCTTCAGTCCGAGGGCCGATGCTCTGTCCACTGAGCCAAACAGACTAGAGCTTCATCCTCCTATTTTTGACCAGTTTCTGCTATTTTGTCTAATTTATGCAATCATCTAAAAATGGAATCTGGATTTTAGAAATGATACTTAGATAAAACTTAAGTGAGTATTGCAGTTTGCTTTGTAAATTTTGAAATTGATATTTGTGGGCTATTTTAAGGACTTGCATATGCTTTTTTTTAATAGATGAAGATGAAAAAACCATATTAAATTTGGAGAATTCCAACAAAAGCCTCTCTGGTGAACTCAGAGAAGTTAAAAAGGACCTTAGTCAGTTACAAGATAACTTAAAGATTTCAGAAAATATGAATTTGCAATTTGAAAACCAACTGAATAAGACAATCAGAAACTTATCTACAGTAATGGATGAAATCCACACTGTTCTCAACAAGGTTAGTAGTTTTGTACTTCCAATGTTTTCATAATTTATTCCAGTTTTTAAAATCTATTTTGCACTATTTCTTGGTGCTTTTTCTAGGAACAAATAATGGTAGTGTTCTGTCCTTCATCAGACTGTTCAAAAGTAATTTCCTAAATATCGTACTTTTCTAGAACTTATTCAGGATGTCAACATGGTTTATGTGAACAGATTTCCTATAGCATATTTTACTTGTATTTCTCAGTGAATTTGAATTTGAGAAAGATAAACCACTCATTTCTTTTAAAAACCCATTTACTGTTGGGCAGAGTTGAGAAACTCTTTGGCACTCTCAAAATTAATTTACTAGTATTCTTTTGTTACTAGGGAAAAAATCCAGTAACTCAATGCCATTGTAAATTAACTTCAATAATAGAAATCGAAAATCTTTTTCTCTTTCCGAACAAGAAGAGAAAAATCTATAGTGCAAGGAATTCACTGCTGTTATTCCTTAGAACTTCTCGTTTCTCAGGGCTCAGGTGGCTTTTTCAAATACTAGAAGCCATTCTGCATAGAATTTAAAGATTTGAACATAGTTGCCCCACAGGGTCAATTTTCCATAGATACTAAAATGGAGTATCTGTTTACTATTTGTTATAGTTACATTTAAGAGATTCTAATAAAATATACTTTTTCTTTGTTATTTTATATAGGATAATGTGAAGAGTGAAGATAAAGATCAGAAATCCAAGGAGAATGGTGCAAGTGTATGATAATACGTGTAGTGACAAAGGAATGGTGTTAAATAATGTAATATAAAAAATCATGATACAAGAATGTTTGGAAGTGATGCATGTTTGATTTTAGTAGTATAAATATCTGTTAGTACAAACGATGTATAAAGTTTTATGAATGTGAGAGTCTCTGCTTTTGAAAATTGCTTGTAATTCCTGGCATTCAAATTATTAAACACTCCTTGAGTGAAATAATTTTGCATTGCAAAATGTTTTAGGATCAACTTTGTTATAGTTTTAACACCAATAAACTTCATCAGTTTAATTGACAGTAGAATTTAATTACCAAATGTCTTTTATTAAAATACCTACGGGGAAAAAAAGGAGAAGAAATAAAAATTTAGAAAATTGCTGTAATTTTATTTATAGAATTATTCATTGTTTTAAAAAAAGTTTTAGTATTTTAAAATTTTAGTATAAATTATAAAATAGCATGTTGCTTAAGTTTTGCAAGTTTTTGACCCAGACTTTTTTTAGTTGTCATAAAAGGATAATTCCTCTAATATCTGTCTCTGAAAACATTCCTTAAAAATTTAATTTATCCAAAAGAGTACATAAAAAACTAAAAAGCAATTGACAGTTGATATTATATATGGAAGGCTTTACATAAGATTAACAGTTCTAATGTTAATGTTACTGCTTTCAGTGAATTGTTTGACTTTCTAAGAAGAGCGCCCATATTATAATTTTGAGGATTTTTTACAGTATATATCAAGTGTACAGTTTAGTACCAAGCCAGTAGATGTCACTATGATGTCTTAAGTTAAGCCTTGTATAATTAAAAATAATATTTTTTATTAGTCTGTGTACTTCCTTCAGAATTGAGTGGATAAATAAGACTTGATTAGCTGGCCTTCGCTGGTTTGGCTTAATGGATAGAGCATCAACCTGCAGACTGGAGGGTCACGGGTTTGATTCCAGCCAAGGGCATATGGCTGGGTTTTGGACTCCATCCCCAGTAGTGGGTGTGCGGGAGGCAGCCCATCAATGATTCTCATCATTGATATTTCTATCTCGCTCCCTCCTTTCCTCTCTGAAATCAATAACTATAATATTTAAAGAAGAGTTGAATAGCTCTTTTTTGAGTGGAAAAAGTAGGAAATGTGATATACTGTTAAACAGGTGGTAAATTTATCCCCAGAGGACATTTAGGAAGGTCTGAAGACATTTCTGCTTGTCACAACTGGGTGAGTGCTTACTAGTATCTAGGTGCTAGGGGCCAAGGATGTTGCTAAACATCTTACATTGTATAGGATAGTCCCTACAACGAAGAATTATATGTAATCCAAATGTCAATGGTACTCATGTTGAAAAGCTCTAATTTAAAGTAATACATGGTTAAGTAATATGACTTTAAGTTCTTGTTTCTGGTCTTATGGTTTGTTGAACTCTGAAGTCAGATTACAGATTGATCCATAATTATACAGCTATTTTTGCCATCTTTAGATTAAGATGTAACATTATAGGGTGGTTGGAAAGTTATTTCTTAAGGAAAAATCTTGCAGATAAACTTGTAACTAAAAGACAGCAAAGAAGGTAGTTCTTTAATAGAGAATGTTTTTAAATGTGGAAAATAATTATAACGTTCATCTCTCAGACTTATTGTTTCCAGAGATAATTAAGTCATTAAAATACTGGAAGCATGGAGAAAAATAGATAAATCTTTCCATTACATTATTTCTTGAAGGTAAATTTCTAAGCTAGGAAAACAAGTTACAATTTTCTAACCTAGAAAATTTGGTTTTAAAGAAAATGAGGGAAAGAGCACCTTTTTTTTTCTTTTTTTCCAGAAGCTATTTTGTTTTCTTTTGTTAACCTTCTTTTCATTCTGTGGAAGAACAGCTTAAGACC
This sequence comes from Lasiurus borealis, assembly GCA_004026805.1. NCBI lineage: Eukaryota > Metazoa > Chordata > Mammalia > Chiroptera > Vespertilionidae > Lasiurus > Lasiurus borealis. The sequence goes on from PVJN01027271.1 coordinate 24,129, forward strand.
ACTCAGTGGTAGTTCCTACTTATTCAGTGGCAATGGGGCTGCAGACCATTCTTCAGTGGCAGGCCAACCACTACAGCCTTTTTTCTTTTTAATATATTTATTTCACGGGAAGGCAGAAAGAGAAAAAGATAGAAATGTCAATGAGTGAGAATCATTGATCAGCTGCCTCCTGCATGCCCACATTGGGGATCGAGCCTGCAACCCAGGCATGTGCCCTGACCTGGAATTGAACCGTGACCTCTTGATTCATAGGTCGACGCTCAACCACTGTACAACACCAGCTGGATGTGAATAGTACTTCAGTCAGTAGGAAACTGCTAAATAGGCACAAAGGGCACCTGCACACCTTCAGAGAATTCTGCAAACCCAGGCTCAGCAGCAGTGAACTCAGGAGTTGGAGCATGCCATTCAACCTAAAACTTCTCCTTGGTTTGTTTTACACTTTTATACTGTTTTGAGCCCTAGCCAATTCGGCTTAGTGGATAGAGCATTGGTCTGCCTACCAAAGGGTCCCAAGTTTGAATCTGGTCAGGGGCACTTAACCTCGGATGCAGACTCCTCCCCAGCCCCAGTTAGGGTATGTGCAAAAGGCAATCAATCGATGTATTTCTCTCACATTGATCTTTCTCTTCTAACTCTAAAATCAATGGAGAAATTTCCTTAGGTGAGGATTAAAAGAAGTTGTGTTAACTGTGTTGAATATTCAGAAGTAAAAATGCAATCTGTTCTCTAACTGCTATTCATTATCTCATTTGACATTAACCAAGTCAAAAAGTTTAATTATATAAACAAGTGTTAAATGATAAGATTTAATTTTACTTTCAAATCATTTTTATGTTCTCTGTGTCTGAAACATTTTTGGATATGTAATACTTGGTTCAGTCATTATTGGACAGTTGAAATTTTAAGACTTCATTATTTCTAAATTTTGTCTTAGTTCTTTTTTAAAGAAATTATAGTGACATTTAGACTATTTATGTACACATTTCACTCCTCAAAATTTTCAGTTATAACCAACATATACTTTTAAATATTTTACTTGGTCTGATCTCCTAACCATAACCTATTACTACTTAGAATTAGAGATGACTAATTATTGGCTTATGAATTCTTGTCCAACTTGCTTAGGTTTGTGTGTCGCTTTAAGATGATTTGAGGTGCTCTTGCCTTTCAGCCTAACAGTCTTAAAACCTTAATCATAAAGTTTTGTAGCTTGAATGAATGGTTTTACTGGTGAAGAAAGTTAGAATCTTAATCCATTATAAAATCCAAAACTTATTCTCTGAAGTAGCAAAGAAGTGCTGGTTCTTGGGTACTAGCTTTCCAAATAGAAGAAAGAACTTCCTGCTTCTATTTCTGTTGTGATATTGATGAGCTATCACAAGAGACAGTGGAACTGCTTGGATTACTAAAAATAATCCCAACATATTTTGGAGAAGCAAAGATTAGGCATAATCCTCTGAAAATAGTCAACAAGGCAAACCATTATGTAATTTTGAATACGATCCAAATAATGTGACAGGGTATTTCAGGATATTTGTAATATTATATTTCATAAAGAAGAAGATTCTAGAAATGACCAAGGGGAGAAGTTCAGAGTCATAATTAACCACTCACTGACACTCAATAGATTTGAGAAATCTCAAGAGTGATTTTGGTAATGATGTAATAACATCTAATTTTGGATGACACCAAATTTTATAGTTTTGTAGAATATTTTTATATAATTAACCTCTGTGCATTAACAATTTGAACAAATTGTGTTTCAAGAAATTTCAAAATCACAGGTGTTTTTATTTTTTAACATTTTTAGCATTCATGTATTTTAGTAGAGTGAAATCTAAATAATGTCTTTGTTAATAGTAATTCTTTGGGAAACTGTCTCAGTACAGGTGGAAAACAAAAGAAAGCTATGAAGACCCTGAGCAGGACAGGCTGGAATAGGCGGGACAGATTAGCTGATTAGCATCTTTTTATATCTGTCTTCTCTTTACCCTGAGAACTCATAGTAACTGCATGTGTTACAATATAACTGAGCCTCACCCCCTACATTAGGCAAGACTTGCAGAGAACATTCCATCGATTGTGTGCCCTTGGGCATTCTCTCTAATTCTGAAGAGGGGCCAGGATATGTAATTGTATCTTTGCTAAGAGTCAAAGCTTTGTGGACTTTTGCCAAAGGTGGACTCAGGAGAAAGGACACTTGAAGTTGGGCTTTTATGTTTTTGACAAATTTTAATGTTTATTTCACTACCAGTAGAGACTTATAAACTTGGACCCAGGATCACAGAACAAGATAATCCCAAAAGCCAGTTCTTGGGCACCTTTCCTGTGCTTCAGTTGAGGGACAAATCTCAAGTGTTTCACTCCTGTGGGGCATAGTCTTAGTCGAGATCGAAGGCAAGAATAGCAGGGATTTCTGCTACAGTGACAATGTAATTGTGTTATGCCTTAATACAAAGGTGGTCACTTCTTTCTGGTAAGAAAAACAGTATTTATGTAAAAACCAGCCCTAGCTGGTTTGGCTCAGCAGATAGAGCATCAACTTACAGATTGAAGGGTCCCAAATTCAATTCTGGTCAAGGGCACATGCCCAGGTTGTGGGTTTGATTCCCAATAGATGTGCAGGAAGCAGCTGATCAATGATTCTCTCTCATCATTGATGTTTCTCTCCATCTCCCCCTCATTTCCTCTCTGAAATCAATAAAAATATATTTTTTAAAAGTAACAAAAAAGTTTAGAAATATAACTTTCTGCTAAAGGAATTTGGAATATGTTAAACATGGATGAGTTTGTTTAATAGAACATTATTATAGATGTGTTAGGAAGTCTACCCATGGATATCCATGTTCACAGGGCATTAAAATGTTTGGCTCGGTGGATAGAATGCCCTGTAGACTGGAAGGTCCCAGTTTCAATTCCGGTTAAGGGCATGTACCTTGGTTGCGGGCACATCCCCAGTAAGGGGCATGCAAGAAGCAGCTGATTGATACCTCTCTCTCATCGATGTTTCTAACTCTCTATCCCTCTCCCTTCCTCTGTAAAAAATCAAAATATATTAAAAAAAAAAAAGTTTGGTGAAAACAGGTAATGCTACTTGTATATGCCTAGATGGAATTGATAGTTTCAGCAGGGAAGGAATCGTATCTTCAGTGGTTGGCTTTGTGAGGATCTCTCTCAGAGCCAGGTAATAACTGAACCTTGAGTGGCTACTCAGAGCCTGAATTGGATTCCCTTAACTATTTAGACCTCCACTTACTAGAATTCCTAAAAAATACTACTAAGATGAGTATAGATTCTTTTTTTTTTATTAAACCTTTATTATTCAGATTATTACATTTGTTTCTCTTTTTTCCCCTCCATAGCCCCCTCCACTTGGCTCCCACCCTTCCCTCTATCCTTACCTCCCTCCCGTTGACCTCATCCATAGGTGTATGATTTTTTGTCCAGTCTCTCCCTGCACCCCTATCCCCTTTCCCCCTGAGAATTATCAGTCCACTCCCTTTCTCTCTTCCTGATTCTATTATATTCACCAGTTTATTCTGTTGATCAAATTTTTAATTCCCTTAATTTTTAGATTCACTTGTTGATAGGTATGTATTTGTTCATAATTTTTTGTCTTTTACCTTTTTCTTCTTCCTCTTCTAAAAGAGTACCTTTTAGCATTTCATATAATACTGGTTTGGAGTTGAAGAACTCCTTTAGCTTTTTCTTATCTGTGAAGCTCTTTATCTGCCCTTCAATTCTGAAAGATGGCTTTGCTGGATAGATTATTCTTGGTTGTAGGTTCTTGCTATTCATCACGTTGAATATTTCTTGCCACTCCCGTCTGGCCTGCATCATATCTGTTGAGAAATCAGCTGACAGTCGTATGGGTGCTCCCTTGTAGGTAATGAACTGTTTTTCTCTTGCTGCTTTTAATATTCTCTCTTTGTCTTTTGCTCTTGGTATTTTAATTATGATGTGTCTTGGTGTAGTCCTCTTTGGATTCCTTTTATATGGGGTTCTGTGTGTTTCCTGGACTTGTAAGTCTATTTCTTTTACCAGATGTGGGAAGTTTTCAGTCATTATTTCTTTAAATA